>JAGXJF010000209.1:0-203401 GCA_019208055.1 Stipa capillata
GGATCAAGAAGGAGGAGACGTCATCGAGCCGTATGTGTGCACATCTCGGAGGTGCCGCTCGTTGCGGTGCTTGATCGGATTGGAACACGAGAAGATCCCTCTCGCGGCTGGGAGGTATAACCTAGCTGCGGGAGGCTGCGGGCTTCATCGACAACGGTCAAATTCTCCGCTGCGTTGACGTGTTCGTCGAGGGTATGTAAATATGATCTGTCTCTCGTTGCAAGCTTCTTCTAGATTGGATCTTGGTTTTCTAGATTGGATCTAGGTTTTCGTTTGCATCTCGTAGGAAAATTTTTGTTTTCTATGCTACGAATCCCATCAGTCCACCCACGTGCGCATACTTATTTGTTGCGACTATCGATCATGTATTATGAGTTTCGCTCAAGATGATATGAGGGCATGTAAAAAGCTATCTTCCCTTGTCTCGTACATATGATCCAGACAAGTTAGGTTGGTGTTCGGAATTTGGACCGATATAAGTCTGACACTCTATCACAAGTGTACTGTATACCCAAAAAGTGTAGTTTTGGTTCCACCCGACACGCCGGACACAAATCAGTCGCAATTTGCACAAAGTGTAGTTTTGGTTCCACCCGACACGCCGGACACAAATCAGTCGCAATTTGCACAGTAGACTTTAGAGACAAAACGATCCCATCATAGACCCATGGGCGGTTGTCCATTACCATTGCGATTCAAGCACATAACACAGCTCACATATTTGAGCCTTATGTCGTGGTTTGAGTTGCCATTTCATGTTCTTCTTCTCCCTCTCTTTAGATTCTCACCGCTGCTTGCGAGAGTGGAAATAACAAAACAATAGCGTATCTGTCACAAGTACAAGCCGTCTTAGAGTGATATTTTTTTCGGATTTGCTATTTCTAAGTCATCTAATAAATTGTTATTTCTCAGTCGACCGAGTTACACATTATCAAACCTATAGTTGTACAAATTGTTTGTGCAACTGAACAGTTACACATTTCTAGATATAAAGTTACACATGATTTCTAAAATATACAACTACTCAATTAACCGTTGTCTAAGATTGTTGACTTGAAAGTAACTATTTATCAGTTGACTTAGAAATAGACGTTTCGAATTTTTTTATTGAAACATTTTGTTATTTTGTACTGTTAGGTCTATATTTCAGTAATACAATCTGGACACCCGTTGGGGCAAAAAAAAGATTCATGAACAAACTCGTTGGCAAAAAGAAAACGAAATCCCTAATATTAGTGATATATGGTTGAGTCGTACGATTCGCTTCTAGAACCAGCCCACCAATTAGCCTAGCTCCTGTACAGAATCCCGTTAGCACAGTGGAAGTGCAACGCAAATTAAACAGCCATGTCAAATGTAAGAATTCAAGAGAAGACGATTAATATGGATGATTGACTGATTGTGCTATTACAAGGGCAGCTACGTCAAACAGTCTGTGAATCGAGGCAAAGCAAGGGAGCTTTGGGGCTGCTCTTCACATGCATGAAGAGCTTCGTGTGGTTCTCCTTGCTCCGGCCGTCTTTACCTTCGACTTCCAAGTCCCGTTGACATCTCATGCCTACGACCTACCGCTTGTCACAAGCTTAGCATGCATTGACGTGTTGAACTTTTTGTTCAGCGGCGTACATACACAATGGGTTGCATAAATGTGCGAAACGTATTCAACTTGATAGAGCATGTCAATAACTCAAAATGGTTTTTTGCCACATTTTTTCATGTTGGATTGATCAGCTTCGGTACTCAATTAATAGGATGTGCTTGAAAATTCAATTACTATGTGATACCAAACTAACAAACTAGCTGGGTGCTGCTACTTATTTTAGAGAGTACATAGAAAAGACACGCTACACACACTCCACTAACACTACACACACACGTACAGCTTCCATGCAGAAGGCTAAAGAGGCTCAAATAGCGTGGACACTCGTATTACCATCAAACGTATACATGTCTATGTACTCTGCTTATATGCGAACGACCGTGTCGATCCTAATTAAAGATCAAACTGCAATATGTGAAATTAAATGCTTGCTACAACCAGTACTAGCCACGGGCCTTATCATTGGGTTGCTTCAATATTCTTCTAGTGCAATCTTTTATGCAGATTTGTTTTGAGACTGCGCATTCCTCTTCTATTAACATTTCAGTTTCAAAAATAATAGGAGTTGTTCAGTTTTTCGGATACGTACATTAGAAGCACTATTCTAGATAATTTTGAATCACATGACCAATGTGGCATTTGCTTCACCATGCATTAAATTTTATGGATGATTGTCCTCAAGAGATTCCCATAGTCCTACTTTGCAAAAAATGAAAAATGCTAGCAGGCAGACCTGCATTAAAGTTGCTCGCATTTGGATTGACTTTGGACAAAACCTACGATTTCGAATGTTCAACCGATTACACTGATATGATTCGCATTGCAGTATTTACAGATGATGCTTACATGAATCATTGCAGATTTTTAAAAAAAGAGATGTAGGAATTCTCTACATTCTACCAGAAAAGGCAATTGCCATCGTCCTCACGTAAAAGTAGATAAAAACGAAGCCAAGATACGTTCCGCCGCTGACGTGTCCAGGATCAGCAGTTGACCATTGCCCATTCAAACGATTCACATGATCGAAGGCTGAAGCTCCACGAGAATGGGAGACGTGGCAGCGGGAAGGTCGCTGTCGCTGCAACGAAACTTCCTACACTAATTAATGCATAAAGTTTTGCTTTTGGTGTTTCTTCGCCGACTTCTTGAGTTCACAGTTTCACACTTGTTTGGATTGCCGTGCTAAACCTTTCTTTAAAATAGACCGTGTTGTAGAGAAAATTAGCTCAAAATTGTCCGGTTTACAATCGTTTAGCTTTCGGAAAATTGAAATCTGGAGACGAAAATTCAGGGGTACAATAGTAAATGGGATGCCCAGCCTATATAAACCACCCGATCCCCCGCCGGATAAAACGAAGCTCTCCTAAAACACCATATAACCCGCGCCAAGGGCTCGTTCCCCGTTTCCCGCCGTAGTGCGACCTTGCCGGTGTCCATGGACGCCACCGCCCAGGATTGCTATTCGGCGAGCTTCCCCAGCGAGTTCGGTGCCGCCGTATCCTCCCTCCTCCTCTCCCCTGGCGCCATCAGCCCTCTCGACACCGTGTTCTCACACCTTCCGCTCCCGGCCACCGTCCCACAGCTCGGCTCCGACGTGTACCACCGCCAGAGCGAGCTCCTCCGCTATCTTGCGGCGTCGCTAAGTCCATCGCCGGCCTATCCTCCTTCTCAGGCGATGTTCGCCTCTTCCGGTGTGCCGGGGCAGCTGGGAGCAGGCGGCGGTGGCCAGCAGAGGATGTACCGCGGCGTGCGGCAGCGGCAATGGGGAAAGTGGGTGGCCGAGATACGGCTCCCGCAGAAGAGGGTGCGCGTGTGGCTCGGCACGTACAGCTCGCCGGAGGCCGCGGCGCACGCGTACGACCGCGCCGCACACAAGCTCCGCGGCGAGTATGCGCGCCTCAACTTCCCCGGCGTCATGGACGGGCCCGATTGCCCCGACGGCCTCCGCCAGCTGCGCTCCACCGTGGACGCGAAGATCCAGGCCATCTACCTCCGCATGCAGAGGCGCAGGCGCGCGCAAGCCAGCAGCAGGCGGCGCCACGACGAGGGCAAGGACGCCAAGGCGAGCGCTCGGCCGGTGGTGGCATCGGAGAGCGCGTCGGACGCGTCGACATCGTGCACCTCATCGGTGGAGAAGGTCCCCGTTTGCATTGGCTCGGTGGACGGCGGCGAGTGCTCGCTGGAGGGGATGCCGTCGTTCGATCCTGAGTTGATCTGGGAGGTGCTCGCCAGTTAATTAACCAGTTCATGTGTTAACCCTAGTGACATCTGCAAAGTTTTAGTACTGCAGCAATGTATAACATGATACCCCTTTTCTTTCTGCATTTCATCTGGATATGAATAAACAGACCACCAGAAATGGTACCCGCGTCTGGATCATACATGTATGCTAGCTGTAGGCTGTTCAAGTTGATGATGTTTACGATTTGCCATTGTTTCCTCTCCTACGTGCTCTGTACTCTCGCTTATCATGTGCTCTCGTAATTTTCGTGCTCAGACTTGAATTGATGGCTCTGTCCATCCGCATTCTGTACAATCTTTTTCCGAAAGGACATTCTGTACAATCTTCGAATACCATGTTTTACATGTACGCGCATGCCATGGTCCTCTTAAGGAAACGTAAACATTTGAGTTTTTGGGGCACCGCCCACGAGCACTTCCGGGTTCTTATCGGTGCTTTAGTATGTACCATTGAAGATTACGCGAACGTACGAAATGCATAGGGTTGATGATGAATCTAAATCATCGGAAGGAAATAAGAATTTCCACTTTGCTAATTCTCGGTTGTCTGGAATTTTTATAAATCTCTGTCACCTAAAATTGTATATTACTTAGTCTGAAATTATAGTCTTATAAGTGTGCAATTTTAGTAAAAAGTTACTGTAATTTTTATCTGTTGGTTCTATTTGTATGAGATGTAGATGAGGATGGTTAAATATTAATCAAAGCTTTAAGAATATGATTGAGATTTTAAAATATTTAGACAATTTAAAAATAGACGATCTCTAAGAATTCCGTGAATAACTTTTTCTACTGGCAATACAGTCCGTACTGGACTATACTAAAGAGAGAAGATGAACGATAACAGCCTGTTGAGCTTCAGCAAGGTAACTTGCTGAATTCGGTTGTCCTTCGGTGATTTAAATTAACGTGCGTGGCACGCAGAAATTAATCTGTTCGTCGTGGACGCCACAATTGCACTGAACTCCGCTAGCTCCATATGGACTGTGATTAGAAACATCTTGGGCTACAGCAGCCGGATTACCGGGTGTTGATTCGGAGTCTTGTTTGAAGCATCCTGCTGGAGTGAACGGCTTAAAGCAATGGACAAGCGGTAGATCTTGTTTAGAAATCTGTGTCGGTGAGTCCACTCTAAGAATCACGAGAGGCGAGATCACAGATGCAGAAAGAGAAAATAGCCAAAGATGATCGTCGAACGTGGCACATAAGCACACATACAATAAGTAAATTGGAGACACAAAAATATGTGGCATGAATTTTTCTTTTTATTTCTCTTCTCTTTCAAGAATACGCATAATAAAATGAGCTACACCTTTATTTATAGACAAAAGAAGACATCCTAGATTAAGGGATAAATACCCAATTAGTGGAGTCCGTTGTGCCTTCTTGAGCCCAATTCAATGCCCCATTAGTGGAGTCGATTGTGCCTTCTTGAGCCCAATTCAACGGTTTCTCAATACTCCTCCTTAAACACTTATTTAGTTGCTCAATTCAAGGATTTGCTCCCCCTAAATATTGCACATATATAGTTGAATTCAGTTTAGATTAACATCTTCAAGATTGATGTCTCAATCCACATCTTTCAAAACGGGAGTAGATGGGCAGTGTAATTATCAGCATTTGATTCTTTGGACTGAATTAACTTTTCGAACTTGCATGGTCTAAATCATGATAATATTCATATGTATTTGCTCCCCTCAAGATAGCTTCTATTAGAATTTTAATATTATAACTCTTTTTATGTTTTCGGAAGAAATATTGTGGATACATTCTGGTTAAACACAACATACAACTTCCTTAGTGCCTTTCACAATTATTTCTAAAAATTGTGGTAAGCTATATCTTGATGTTTCGATATATCCATCTCTTCAGTAAATTCATTTAGGAATAATTTGAGTGGTATATCATGGAGCAATTTACGTCATCAATGTACAAATTGTAACCATACTCAGTTGTGGAACATGAGTTTCATTATTTGCTTGGATAATTTTAGGGGTTAAGATATGTGAGTGCACCATAAGCTTCATGCCCTTGCCTAGGCCAATCCACTACTCATGAACCATATATTTCTTGAATAGTTCAATATGATTTTGTGATGATGTCCTACCAATCACCTAGACACAATATCTTCATATGATACATTTCCTACTAACTGAATATGCTATTCTTTATGAGCTACATGACTCATTGTTTGGTTTACCAAGCATAAAGCTTGGTCACAATGTTACATAGTGCATTTTTACAAAACTTATGAGTTGGTCATGGGATACACTACAAGATAGGGCATTTTCCACCAATGGATACAATTTGATTCTTCAAACTGGGTTATGCACAGCTCAACATTCTTGTTGATGCATGTTGGGTCTAAGTCCACTTCTAGGACTGTCTATCCGCCGGATCGATGTAAATTCATGGACTTTTACTTACGCTTTAGGTATAAGTAGACCATCTACACTGCTATGAGTGATCCTTTCACCGTATGTCCGAAACCAAAAGGTACTCCATTTTGGGACAAAGGTTAGTGATAGCATTATCCATGTATAGGACTACTAGTGCTGCATCTCTATATGTGTGGATAATCCATCCTTATTACATGCCTCACTACTGGTGTAGGGATGTTCATCTACAATTTAACTGCATGTGTTATCAAGCTTACTTCTACATTGAAGATACCTCTACAATGCTTACAGCTTACAAGAGGCTTCATCAAATTCAAGGTTTCAAATACCTCGCATCCATTGACTTGTATCCCAGAATAGAGTCTTAACATTTCATTTCTTATTTTCATTTGTTTACTACCATCGTTCTTTGGAAAGAACATTCACTTGGGGATGGTTGTCTTCTTACAACAGTGTTATGCTACTTTCAGTTGCTCCTCCCATAATTCCACTTTCATACTTCTTCATACATGTAGGGAGTGTTGATGCCCATATTACCTTCAAATATGACCCAATTAGATACTTCAGTATCTGGTAATAGGCAAAATATTGTAGGTGTCCTCAGTAGACTTATATCTTTCCCTTTACAGTGATGCTAATTCTTGGGATTTTTCTGAGGATTTTTTATGTGGGTTGTAGTTCAAAGCTCAAATCTGCCTTAAATTCAAATTTAAAATGGTTTGAAATTTTTATACTGCACCTCACTATGTAGAAATGAGTTCAGGATAAATATGAGATGTTTTTAGAATTCTTTTGGAATTTTTAGAGGTGGGGAACACCATGGAATATTGGTATTAGGGTTTCAGCTCTAAAGAAAAGATACACATCAAAAGGGGCAAAAAGGTAAAAAGGGGAGTATCCCTGGTAGATAGTTGATATGTATGGTGAAGGAATAGTATTGGATCTCAACTCCATACATTTTTATGAACACGTGGTCGAAGGTTGGACTTAGGGTTTACCCCATAGCTCGAAAAGGAGGGTATTAAGGGTTAGCATATATGCATATACATGAGCGTAGTATATATGTGAATATTTCTACATTAAAGTATAGGGAAGATCATGGAACAAGATTATGACATAGGAAAAAGTCATTATGCCATAAATATGTATGCCTCAACACTACGAATTACACTTAGGGTTTCACAGATCGGATAAAGGTAAGAGGTGTGGAGGGTTAGGGTTTCGACATCTCGGGGTTTTGGAGAAGGGGGATAAGATAGGAAGGGAGGGTGGAGAGTATGGTGCCATGCTCAGAAGATCGTGCTTGCATGGAAGAGAAAAGATTTCCGTGGGTAGAAGAGAGGTAGACTAGGGTTAGACATTGCCAAGAGAGAGAAAAGGTGGCAAGGGTCTAGGATTAGGTTTAAATATGTTCTCATGGGAGGAGGTTATGTCATATGACTGTATAGACATATACATGGAGATATAGATGGGTGGACAGGATTTGCATATACTGTCGGCTAGGGTTCTAGGAGGAGATTAGGGTTATGGCAAAACGGGGGTCGAGGTGTTGATGTTGCAGGGAAAAGATAAAGTTTTAGATTGATGCCATATTCATGGTTTCATAGATAGCATGATTTGAGAACTAGTCTTTGATAAGATCCAATTAAACAAAGCTTTAAGCAGAAAAGTCTTTACAACCTCTAATTTTTAGATTATTAGAAAACAGGATGTGACAGCATGTCACCTTCCTTGTTCCACATGCTTACTCCCCCCTCCCCCCCTCCCATTGTAACGAGTAGGGCACAAGCCAAAAACGATTACTCCTATTTGGATTGCAAAACTCAAGAGCAAGTAGCATAGCAAGGCAAAAGAGAAGACACCTAATTGGATTTGGCTACATCGATGATAGGTGGAGGAAGCAAGCAAATGCAGGGGTGTACGTAGTGGATTGCAGGGCCCTGCTCAGAGAGGTGCACTTAGTGGATTGCATGGGCCAGTTAATAAAAATGAGCTGAAGTGTAGTACTTGTACTGTATTATTAAGGGGTAACCTTTTTTTTTGGGTGAGGCCATGAGGGGTGGGGGGGGGGAGGGTGGCACGACCTAGCTTGGCCCTCACAATGTTCCGCATTTGGCTTCTTATTACTACACTCCATCATGTCATTTCACCATAAATGCATTCCCTCACCTAGTTAGACAGACGTCCACCAACTCTCAGAGCCGTTGACCATGCTTCAAGATTCCTGATTTTATTTTACAAAAGACATCCCTAAATCCCATTTATCCTAATATAGTCCCTCACACATTGCAAAAATACCCTTCCTCCATCCTCATCTTATTCTCCATCCTGTCCACTCATGAACAATATGGATTTTGACTTCATTATTTCTTCGACGCTTCATTTCTTTCATGAACACATACAAGAATGAAACAAAATTTCCCATGAACCAATAATTCTATTAACACATATTTTATGATTCATGTTCATCCACAAAATGACGCACTTCATGATCTTACAATTTTGGCAGAACTTGTTCCACCACTACATAAAACTTCCATGAAACATTGCACATGAATGAATTTATGTTCCGATCAAGAACATGAACAAATGCACATGATCAAGATTACAAGATCCAACATTTAAAATTTCCACAAATGAACATAAATTAATTTCGGATCATGAACCTGCATTGCACATGGTGGTTGGGAGATGCACATCTCAGATCGGAACAAAAAAATCCATGGAAAAAAACCAATCCATCATTCGGTTCTTCAGTGCACAAATCGATCATTAAAAAAAATCCACCATTGCAGAACATGCAAACAAAATTTTCCAAATTGGATCAAGAACATTTATTTCACCAAAATTTCCAAGGAAAGAAATGTGGAATTTGATATATCAAGAAAAAACATGCCTCGCCTCTAGAGGAGGCACTGTACCAGTGGATGCACTACACCTTGCCAAGGATGTGAGGAGCCTCGCCAGATCTAGCAGTGGTGATGCTCAGAGCGGATGAATAATCTAGCGATGAGGCTAGGGAGGATCGATCCAGCGATGGTGAGGCTCGGGGAGGATGGCTCCGCTAGCGGCAAGTCTGGGAGGATGGATCCGCCAGCGGCGATGCTCATGGAAGATGGATCCGCCGCCGACAAGGCTTGGTGAGAACAGACCTGGTGGCAGTGAGGCTCGGAGAGGCCAGAGATGGTGGGGGCGAAGATCGTGGAGGGCGGAAGTCGTGTTGTGGCTCGCTCACCTCGCTCTGGACGCACCAAGCTTCACCAGATCCAATGGTGGTGATGTTCATGATGGCCGTAGATAGCGGTGGTGGGGGTCCATATGGCGATGGTGAGGTTCGGGGAGGCCGCCGACGGTGGTCACAGAGGGCGGAGATGAGAATGGGAGGGAAAGATGCGGTTAGGGACTACGGGTAGCGAGAGGGAGGGAAAGAGAGAATGCGGGTAGTGGAAACGTGCGAGGTGCATTTTGGCACCATAATGTAGTGCTAAAATGTTGAAATTGAAGGTGCAATATACAAATGTATCATCACGACTCGTAAAACACAATAGATGGCTAGGATTGTTGGTGGACGTCCAACTAGGTGGAAAGAAACTGCTTTAGTCACTTCACGTGTAGCACACGATGACGTATGGAGCTTCCGTGCAAAAGGGAGTCTTGTTGCCCTCTTTGACTGGAAAATTCCTGGAACATGACAGTCATTATTCTAGGTACTTACTGCCATCGTCAGACTCCACTACCTCGCGCGGCATCATAGGCATTATTGGTGTCTTATTGTTGTCGTCGCGCTAGTCAGTAACCTGCAGGCGACGCCAAGTGATATTTTTTTGCGATAATCGGCATTTGGTACGACCTCAATCCACGCATGACGCAGCTTTCAGAATTCCGATCCATCGAAATCCATCTGCTCGTCGCTTGATTAATTCGGTATCAATGTTAGCGGATGAGGAACGAGATGAGCGGTCCAGAGGAAGTGAGAAATCAGAGTAGCGGAAACAAAACTCGTAGCAAGAAACAAGAAACAAGCGCGCAGAAAACAGAGCACACACACGATCCAAAACACAAGAGAGTTTTACGTGAAAACCCTAGAAAGAGTGAAAACCACGGATGCACGAAGACGTCAACTTCACTATGACGAATGAAGTCATAACCCGTTAGGGATTTACAATGCTTGGCTTATCCCATAACGCCTACAAGGTAGGGTATATATATAGTTACAGGTGGGTGAAGAGGTATCTGTGTTACTGCTTGTGACATAGCTGACTGACACAAGCAGAACACTTAACATGCTAGTACCTGACTCAGGTGAGCTAACCCTACCTATGTCAGCTACCTATGTCACCTGTGACACAGGTGGCTGACATGCTGGTGACACTCCTGACTAACACCGATAACGCAGAACATCTTCTGCAAAAAGATGACAAGAATTTGGAGCAAACTCTAATAATCAAAGCTCGTGTTATCCGCTGTTTATACATAAACATCCTAATTGCGAGTACTACTTCGCTAGCTCTATAGTGATCGCTAGTACGCTCGTTCCACCCTTACCTGGCTCTTCACCTTTTGCTTAGAAATAGCCCGAGTTATCGAAGAAATCGGCGTCCAGCTTGAGCATGAAGTCCATGTCTCCCATCGTGGAGGTGAGCTCGACGTCCGGCACGTTCCTGACTCCGGTCATACTGCCGCTGACCGCCGCGTAGCGGCTGCCGCTAACCTGGCACTCTGACGTCGCCGGGGACATAAAGGGGGATGCAGTGATGACACAGCTCGGGAAGTCGCTGCTCGCCGCGCCGCCGGTGTCGGCGCCTGCTGCTAGCTTGGAGGGGAGCGAGAACGGCGGCAGCATTGGATCCAGCCCATGTGTGTCCCCCTCGGCCATGAACCTCACGGAGATGATGGAGCTCTGCTCCTGCCCAGGCTGCGGCTGCGAGTCCTGTGCGCTTGCTTCGGGTCGCGGCCTCTGGCTGTTGGAGTGCGCGCACGTGTGATCCCCGTGGTAGATGACGTCGAAGAGCAGCGGGTCGCCGTCGGTGCGCTGCACCTGCTTGCTCGAGTGGCAGCTCTGCGTGTACCGATGCGTGCACCGGAAGTAGGCTCTGCATGCGAGAGTTCAATTTGATCAGCACCAGTTAGCTAGCCTAGCGTGCGCGCGCGCGGGCGCGGAAAAGAATGTGCTTTGAGCTAGCTAGCGTCGTGGCTGACCTTGGGTACTTGGCGCCGAGGATGTCCTTCTGGCCGTACTTCCTCCAGCTGAAGCCGTCGTCGAGGGGGCCGACGTCCTGCACGGTGCTCACCTTCACCTGCGTGCTCCATTTGGGCAGCGTCTTCCTGCATTTACCGCAACCATAATGGGCACGATTAAGAAACACAATCATCAACAATCGCGCGCGCCTCGCGCGCTGATTATTCTGGAGTTCTCAGCAACTGTCGATTAGGCTTTTGTTCACTCTTACCTCTTCTTACACTGCCCAGCTGCATTCCCGCGGCACCGGGAGGAGTCGGCAGCCTGGTCCGAGCCGCCGCTACGGGGGTTTCCGTCGGCGGACGGCGGCGATTCCGGCACCCCAGGAACGCGCTCCTCCACGGAGCACGACATGGCGATGTGTATGGACCTGTCGACGGACGAGCGCATGCTGGACACCAGCGCTCGGCACCGGTCTCCTCCGTCGGCACCGCTCTGCACACCCATGTGCGCCTCCAGCTGCCTCACCATGTCGAGCACCTGCGCCAGCTCCGTGGCCAGAGCGCACCTCTCGGTGTACCTGTCCGATGATGCCGAGCCCTCCATTAATTGGTTGCACCTCACTCCTCGTTCTCACAGCAGCCAGTGCTCCCGTTCATACGAGTCGGGGTCTGTGTGTTGTGATGATGCGTGTGTGTCAGTGTGGGAGATGGGAGGCGGTTTTATAGAGCTGATGGTCGGGGAGACAAGCATCGCGCGCGGCATCACTAGCCCTCGTTCGCTATCCCAGTTGGAAGAGTAAGAAGTTTGACTGGACTGAAAAGGAAGGGGTTTAAAAGGACTTGCGTAATATTCAAACGTTTAGACCGGTCTCTGATCGTGGGACTGGGCACTGCGACGCTGAACGCTGCTTATTAGTCTAGCGCATCCTTTGACCGTTTCCTCGCTCGATTCAGCCATCGGCTGCTGGCCGGAGAGTGGAGAGATCTTTTGGTGTTCGTGTTGGGTTAGGTCAGTCCCGAGTATAGTTTTTTTCACTTATAGTAAGATGTCTGCATATTATATATTTTGTTTGAAGTGCTCCTAAGTTTGTATAGAACACTCTAACGGTTATTTTACGTTTATGCCTTTCTATTTTCATGAATTAATGATTTGTTCTTGGTTAGTTTAGAGAGAGAGAGAGGAGATAGCATATGGTTAAGGGAACGCGAAGTCGCCAAGGACCGAAGGACTCGTCAGCCCGGTGGCACGGTACCTGCGCCGTACGCACCAAGACAGAACGATCCGACACCCGCCACGTGCGAGCCGGCCGGAAGCGACCAATCTCCCCAGAACCACATACGATTCCATAATCCGGTGAAGGTTTAGAGTCGTTCCCGATTACTACCAGGCAAAACAAGGTCGGAGGAGCCCGGCAGTTCTACCCACACCCTAACCTAGCTCGAAGGCTAGTGGGTCGCTCGAAAGCCCGGTAGAACGCCCACACCCTGCCTGGCCGGCATAGCATCTCAGCCAGCGGGTCACTCAACCGATTCCTGCCCAACCTGGTAACAACCAGTACAACCGTAACCCTTCACGGCATACCCAAAACGCTTCACATCATACACGCATTGCGTAAGGGCAGCCTGGAATAACAACTCGGATACCACAACAAAGCTCTACAAATATGATATTACTAGTAACTGCCCACGATGGAACAACATATTACATCATTCGGCCATAACCGAAAACATATCTGAGTACGGAGAAGTTAAACGACAGCGGAAACAAGGTAAATGAGTCCCACAGTGGCATAGTGACCGCTGAACAAAAGCCACGACCTATCCCAGAGATCGACTAACTAACCGAGGAAACAACCATTTCAGGCATCATCAAAATAGTCCTCAACCACCGGCTCACCTGCAAGCTCCAGGAATAACCTGGGTGAGTACGAATGTACTCGCAAGACTTATCCGTGCTTGATTAAATGTCCTACTCATACTAGTACAACAGCAATTAAACATGAATGCTTCTCAGAGTAACAATGTACTTAATTTAAAAACATAACACAAATAACATGAGGGGAGGACCAGATAGATAACATAATACTCGAGCGACCAACAGACCAAAGTCACGCTACCAACACATTCCTGTAACTAACTTTCCAACCAATTTGGGGACAGCCCATAGCTCCACTCCAAAGTTAACCATCAAGCACAATAAACTTATTCAATCTCTCGGACCGTTCCGACGATACAACCACTACCGGTATTTGAGAGCATTATCCCTTGGAGGTTGCAAGACTCCAAGCGGAAATTAGGCTTACCATCCGACATACCCTAGTGTTGACCTCGGCAATGTCCACGCGGTGATAAGGGAAGTAGCCACGCTGGAGTTGCCTCAAGGTTGGTATCGCGACGAAACCCTCCATACACCTGGTCGCAACATGCTTCTCCAGTGATACCAACTTTATCCAGCTGACCCTTTTACCTTCGGCTCTCACATCTTACCTTAGGTTCGAGTATTTAGTTCATCAATTTATTCCAACCATAACTAGACACACACTACAGCACATCCTACATGCTAGTTAACCAACTCGATCACATTTTCTTAGCAACACTCCACACATTGACATATAGGTGCGTAACGTAAATAATAGGCAATAAGAGGGTGCAACAAGCTCTGCTTGCCTGATTCGGGTTGTTCCTGGTCTTGCGGGGAGCTGTAAGCCTGGTGGTCTTCCTCTTCAGATTCTTTTATAAGCAATACGAAGAACCGGAAAAGAAACGATAAGGAAAATATTAAGGTTCAGCATGTATGCATGAAGATTAATGCAAGTAATTGAGCATTTAACAAATGTGCTGATGTTATGGGTGCAAGTTGGCGAGGGTTCGCAACTCGAGCTTGTGAAGGTTACATGATTGCCCTAACTGGCATATGTGTCTAAGGGTTATCCGATTATGAGCTAGGGTTTTAAAGTTGTTGCTTAGGTTGGGGTGTCATGCATCTCATTATGTACAGCTTGCAAGTGTTCAGGAATGTAAGACTAACGTAATTGGAATCATTCGGTTTGGAGCTACGAACATTGAGTTAGGGTTTATCGATGACGACGACGATAAGGGGGGCTAACCACATATATCCTACCATGTATGTGACCCTACTGGAATTCTAGTTGCTCTAAGTCGTAGGATATCACACAAGATTTCCAGAACTACAAGGCTCGTCGAAATCGGAGTTAGGGTCGCAATTCTAGGGTTTATTGACCCTCGACAACCACTAAACTTCTACCCTAGATACCAGTGGATGCATGTACTCAAAATTAACTTTTGATTCAGCCATCTTGTAGAGTTTTTCCTGAGGTTTCCAAATATATAAAATTTTTCAAATTTGGCCGAGTGGTTTGAAAGTTATGCAAGTTTGAAATTCTAGTCAAAACTTGCCCTAAACAACCCTAACCCTAATTGCTACGGCTACCCTAACCCTACCCGACCAGATCTGAAAATCTAACGTGCACCCGAGAGCTACCCGGGGATCCTATCCCTTAAACCACGTCAGCAGTACGCGGGGCCCATCGGTCAGTGGCTCGGGTGGTCGGAGGACCAACCCGAGCATGACACGCGGCGGCCCATACTCTCTCCCTCTCTCCTTCTACTCGGGACTGGCCGGAGACGAAGCTCCGACGCGGTGGCTCGCCGGAGAGCTCGTCGGAGCTGCCTCCGGGGCTCTGTTGGACACGGGGAGACGCCGGGGAGGATCAGAGGCTCACCCTGAGCACGTCTCGGTGGTCGGGGAGGAGGAAGGAGGCCGGGAAGGGGGTCAGCGACGGGGAGGAGCGGCGGGGAGCTTCGGGTTGTCGACGTCAAGATGTTCTGGGCACAGACCTGCGAGGAAAAGGGGAGGGGGAGGTTTAGGAGGAAGAAAGGAAGCTAGGGCTGAAGAAAATGGGAAGGAAGGGGGACCGGAGAGTGCTCGGGAGCTCGCCGGAGTCTTCGGTCGGACTTGGAGACGAAGACAGCGTTGAGGGGGATTGCGGCTCGGATCTGGAGAAGAAAAGGGAGGGGGAGATGAAGGAGAGCTCGGGCATGCTTGGAAGCAAGAAAATGGGAGTCGAAGCTTACTGGAGGTGGAGCAATTGCTTGCCGGAGCTCGGGACCGGAGAGGGAGGAGAAGGCTCGGGCTTGGAGAAGAAGGGAGGGGAGGCTAGGGTTTCTGGTGGAGCGAGGAGGGGAGGAGGAAGGTTGTCGGGACGGCGGCTTTATAGGGCGGCGAAGGCTTCGGACCGCCGGTCAGAACAGGGGGGGGCGCCGCCCCGCTCGGCCTCTGGCCGGCGGCGACGTGGAGGGGGAGGTGCTGACGCGCGGGCCCGGGGCGCGGCAGTGAGAGGGCGGGAGCTGACAGGCGGGGCCGGCCTGTCAGCCGGAGCGGAGGGGAGAGACGCGCGCGCGGGGAAGGTGGGCCGGCCAGCTGGGCCGGCCGAGCAGGCCGCTGGCCCGATTAGCTTTAGGGTTTTTTTATTTTTCTTTTTAATTTCTGAAACCAGAACCTTTCCCCACGTTATTTTATGTGCGTATTTTGCTCCAAATAATGTGAAATTTTTACAGGGGGTTCTAATCTTTATTCTTGAGCTGCTGTGGAAGTTTGGGTCAATTTGGAGCTCATTTGAATGGGGGTCCAGTTCAAATTTGAATTAGGGTCCAGATTAGGGTTTTGAGCAGAAACTAGGTTTCGACTACTTCAAAAATCTTGAAACTTAGCAAGGGGCTAGGGTTTCCATTTTTGAAATGACTTGTGAAATTTGGGAGGTTGGCATCCACTGAAATTTGTTTTATCGTCGAAACCCTAATTCCAGCTCCTTTAGGGTTTTAGGTTTAGGGACAGGGATTCACCGAAGTGTTCGATGACCTCCACCACCCTTATTAATGACATTTTAAATTCAACTACTTCGAATAAGTTGATTGGTGTTTTGACATTGTTAGTTGGATTACTTCAAATAATTTGATTGGTGTTTGCAACGATTATCCACCGAGGATGAGATATTAACATATTCTATAAAGCGAAGTTGATATGCAACTAAGTTTAATTAAGGTGTGGGTGGTGATGATGCCATGTATGCATGAATGCGGAGCAAACTCTACTTATCGAATCTGGGTATTACAGTTTACCTTTTCCTAAATGGATTTACATCTCCCCCTTCTAGGGGGTGTTTGGTTGGGTTTTTTAGCAGCTTTTCACTGGAAAAAGCTGAAACCCAACCAAACGGCCAGATTTTCAGCAGCTTTTGCCAATGATAGCTGTGGACTTTGCAATGCAAATTCAGCTGTTGGAAAAAGCTGCTTTCTGCCAGCTTTTTGCAATGTGCTGAAACTTCAGTGCTCATTTTCCAAAATACTGTAGATGATTTGGATCAATCAAAAGCCATATATTCACTTTCCCACAGCTACAACAGCTTTTTCAGACAGCCAGCCAACAGCAGCTTTGTCAATAGCCACAGCCCAACCAAACAGACCTCTGGACTTGTAGAAAAAAACCACATCCTTCCTGTTGCACCACGTCACTTCACAGGACGGATTTTGTACTCTCCAAGCAATTAGGTTCATCTTTTCTCCAATAAGATTTACATGCCCCTCCTAGCCTTCTATAAAAAAGGCCACTCTTGTCAAGTTTCACCACTTCATTGAACGGGCTTTTGGCCCTGTTTGTTTGGGCTTGAGCTTCTAGAGCCTAGAGCCAAGCCCAAACAAAGGGAGTGCTTTTGAGAAGTGCTTGTGGAGAAGCACTTCTCCAAAATGCACTATGGGCTAGAAGTAGGTCCAGAGGTGCTTCCCGCACTCCCCACCCGCTTCCCGCACCCTCTAGTACCAGATTACCCTCATGGTTGCCAATATTTACCCGCAAATGCCACTGGGTATAAATTTGTGAAATGCCTCATTTTTTTCCTCCTCCCATGGATCTCAGCCCGGTCCTCTCGTTCCTTTCGCCTCCCGAGCTCCGTCTCCCCCGAGCCGCCGGATCTCCCTCTCCCCCCAGCCGGCAGGAGCTCCCTCGCCTCCATAGCCCCCGAGACGCCGCCCTCCGAGCAGCCGAGCCGGCTTCCCTCTCCCCCAAGGCGCCGGATCACGAGCCCGCCCACCTTGTCCCCGACATCCCGCTGGCTGGGGCTCCCTCCACCGCCCCCGAGCTGCCCCTGACGAGCTGCCCCCAAGCCGCTGCCCCAAACGAGCTCCCAGCCCGCTCCTCTGCCGCGGGATCTGGCCGGCCCTCCAAGCCGCCTCCTTTGCCGCCCCCAAGCCGCTGACCTCCCAACCCGCCGACCTCCCTCACCCCCGAGCAGGATGCAACGACGGAGGTTGGGGCTGGGGCAGGGGCTGGCTAGGCCGAGCGGTCGCCGGCCTCCCTCTCCAACCGCAGGGGTGCACGCGGCGGTGGCAAGGAGGGACAGAGGAGGCACGGCCACGGGGCGGCAGAGGACCGGCGATGGCGAGCCGACCGGCGATGGAGCTCGCCGGTGACGATGGTCGAAAGTGGTGGGGTTGGATGGGAAGGCGGCGGCGGCAGGGCCCAATGGGCCGAGGTAGGGGTGGTGGCGGCTAGGGTTTGCCGCTGCCACCCCACTTAATTTTTTATTTTTTATTTTTGAATTATCTAAATGTATGAATGGCAAGTTGAATGTATCCACCATGTGCAATCCATGTTCATGAACGGTTTAGAGATCCAAAATTAGTTTATCTTCGTTATGGTCTGAATAGGATTGAACAGAAATGAACATTAATGCAATTTCAGTTAAATCCCATCAAAAATAGGTAATTCACGCTAAATCAGCTCTTAATCATATCAATTGCGCTTAAATCACTCTTAAACATGTTATTTGCACTTAAATCAACACAGTCAGCACTTAAACAAAATCAACAGGAGACAAGGGCATTTTGGTCATTTAACACCAGCCACAGGTTCACTAGCCGTCCAGAAGCAGCCCAAACAAACAGCTCAGCTACTTCTCACCAGCTGACCAGCTCCAGCTGCTTCTCAGATCTCACCAGCTCCAGCTGCTTCTCAATAAGCCGCAGCCCAAACAAACAGGGCCTTTGACTCCGCAAACGGGTTGAGTTTACTTTTTCAATGGATTTACATTTCCCTTTCTAGACTCATAAAAAAAAGTCAATTCCCTACATGTTTAACCACTTCCCTACCTACTACCGTTAGATGTTACTTATAGGAAATACCTTGGCGCTAGTGGTTGAACCTTTTCAATGATGTAAATTTGATTAGTGAATCAACCTATACGTTGATTCACGAACAGTAAATTATGTTTGACAAATTGAGCTACTAGAGTTGTATATGCCAGCTTCACTATTGGATGCTACATCAATACCGTATGACTATGAATCGCATAAGATGTAACTATGAATTGTAGTATATAACAACAAATTATTGAGATGTAGCTATGAACAACATTAGATGTAACTATGATCATAGTTAGATGTAACTATGAACTATATTAGATGTATAACTATGTATTATGTTAGATAAAGTACCCCCACACCTCACTTATTCACCATGATCAAGCCATTTTTGAACACTTTTTGATTTTTTTTTAGTTAATTGATGTTTGCATCGATTGTGTGGTTCTTCAGTAGGAAACTTTAATTTGTTCCTTTATCTAAGCCATGACCATCAGTGATATATCAACTCTGTTAGCAGGTTCAGGTGGTGTTAGATGAGCGCATGGACCTTTCTGTCTTCACTTCCAGGCGGAAGGGTCGTCTCTGGTGAGGCTAGTGATGGCACACTTGAAGGCCACAACTAGAGCTTGATTCTCACCGCCGTGATACCCACCTCCATAAAGACGGTCCGAAGACAACAAGCACAATAAGGATGGTTTGGTAATGAGTGGACAAGACGCGCATCATGACGGCACGTCATGCTACGACTTGAAGCATCGTAACAAGTCAAGCCAAGCTTTGTGATAGATAAGGGAAGGCAGCCCTCTAATACTATGGCATAAAGGAAAGAACAAAGAAAGGAAAGAAAAGGAACCTTAAAGTTTTTGGAGAATTTCAAGGGAACACTATTTCACGGGATTTTTTGTACCCACATCTCATCTCACGTGGTAAAAACAATACTTGTTGGTTGGTGGTGTCCAGATGCAAAGAAATGCATCATTCGTGCATGCTAAATATAGCTAAATGAATATACATGTGCTTGAAATATGCCTGATGCATGCAATACTATATGTATATATGGAATTCATCTCTCTTCCGCCACATTGTCACACTCTCGCGCGACCCCACTTGCCCCTTTCCTGCTCACCTCACCTCGTTTGACGAGTCCGCCGCGCCTCGCCTGCCACAAAGATGAGAAGGGAGGCGGGGTGCGATGGCAAGGGGAGGTAGAATCTAGGAATCGGTATTTCGCAAGCAGAGCTAGCTAAGCAACCATTCGATGGGAAAATAAACATTCCTCGTCATGATCTAGCGATAAATAATGCGGCTGTCAGCGCAACCATACTTAACCTAGTAAATGTGAAACAAGGCTTATGTTGAGTTGAACATTTAACGACACCATAAAAGAAAGCTTAAAATCTTGATCCGTCGCTTTCATCACTTTTCCTTCCTCTGATAATTTGACATGATCTTATAGAGCATTGCTATGTTACAAAAGATCAACTAACTCCATTCCTCAGAACACATGGATCCGGATGGCACGTCAACCCCAATGGATTAAAGTGCCGATTCAAACAGTCGTTCCTTGACCGTCCGGAGTGGCAAGGGACTATTGTTGTGGAAAGGGTCACCACGCTGCCCTGAATCGACGCAAATAGTTGGGTAACACCTTAACCCTATGTCAATTCTATTAAAGTGTTGAACGTTCATGCAACGACATTGGATGATGGTAAACAAGGTTAAATGATGTCGACTGCTCGATGCAAAGCTCCTAAACGAGGTTCGGTGATGCAAAGCTCCGTATACGAGGTTTGGCGATGCTAAGCTTCAAAAACAAGGTCCAGTGACGTCAAGACCCGTAAAGACGGAACTACGACACAAAGCTCCATAAAAGACGAAGCTATGACACCAATCTCCATAAAGACGGAACTACGAGCCCAAGCTTCATAAAGACGGAACTATGACTCCAATTTTGTAAAGACGGCTCTACAACACCAAGCTCTGTATAGACGAAACTATGACCCCAAGCTTTGTGAAGACAGCATGGTGACACCCAGCTCCGTAAAGATGGCATGGTGATACCCAGCTCCGTAAAGATGGCATGGTGATACCCAGCTCCGTAAAGATGGTTTGAAGACGATGAGCACTATAAGGATGGTTCGACGATGAGTGGAAAAGAACGCATTGCGATGGCATGTCACGCTGTGACTTGAAGCATCGTAAGAAGTCACTAGAATACGAGAAGAATCAAGGAGTATAATTTAGGAATTTGCTATAAAGGTAGAGTGAAAATGACTGTAATGCCGCTGACAATATGAAAGATCTGGGTGCAAAGTCGTAACCTACCTAGGGCAGATATGTAATTGAACTTCACTCACCCTCCATCCTATAAATAAGGGGGCACTTGGAGGGGACACTTGGAGAAGAAAGATCAATAAAATTACAAGTTCTTGCCATGGAAACTCTAACTAAAGTCTGCATTGTTTAACCTTTTTTACTGTCATCCAATGTCATTGCACGAACATTCAACACTTTAGTAGAATTGACATAGGGTTAAGGGGTTACCCAGGTATTTGCGTTGATTCAAGGTGGCGCGGTGACCCTGTGCATAACTTCTGTCTTAGAAGGTGAAATCTCATTTTGCTACTTTTGCTAGTACATTTGGTATCCTATATTATTTATATCTGATAGTTGCTATTTGTGTAGCATATTGTTGGATATACACTGTTGCCATTCACTTGCTATAAGATAGAAATTGAATGACATAACTAATTTATTATACAAGTAAACAAGGGTTTTAATGGCTATGATGTATGTAGTTTTCCTAGGCAATGGAGGTAAGCATGGGGAACACGTACTGGATGTAGTTTCCATACTTGTTAGAAGTAACTATATATCTAAGAAATAGTTCATTGAAGTAAGAATGCATAAAAGGGTGAGTCGATGGTTTCAGAAACAGAATTTGTTTGCATTATCTTTGTTTTGGGTTGTATGTTCACCGAGGATATGCTTTGCATGCATGATTTATGTTTAGCATTCTAGTTGATGTGTATTTCTCTCTGACTTATTTATGCAGGAGTTATTTTTCTCGTATGCGGGCATGTGACTATGCATTCGCAGGAAAGGGACATCTTCTCTTGACCCTCTTTTTGGTACATGATCCATCTTCAATTGCATGTTAGGAATAGCCAATTCTAACATCAATAACGATTGCAGAAGTAAGTAGCACTAGTATCTTTTACGATAGGGATGGTGCATCAATGTTTAGTCGTGTGACTGTTTGATAATTTTTTGTGTTTTTGCAAACATAAGGATGTAAATTTGGTTGTTGGAGTATAACCTGCTACTGTGTAGATTGAATTAGATGAAATTTCTCCATGTAAATAATGGAAGCCTTCAAAATTTGTGCTTTTTGACCAAACTAAATGCTAATAGAAATACTGAAAGAGATGAAACTAGCACGTCATTTTATGTAATAACGATGGAGGAAGAAGTCTGGAAAGATTTTATGTCACACAGATTTATTCTTGTGTTTCTTTATTTGTGTATGGGCCGGCGACTAGATGTTGTACACAGCCACGTTATTGAGAGCTTAGCACAAAACGTCAAAAAGAATTAGCCTAAAGTATTGTGGTGCTTGTCCTAATCGCGTCTTACCACAAAAGGCAAGCGCGTGAGATGGACATGACAAAAATAGGAAGATCACGCTGTAAAACTAACTAGCTAGTGCGCACTGTCAAGTCTCTTCCTAGAGATATTGATGTGGCATAATCTATACCATGGGAAAGAATGAATACACTACCTCACAAAACATTTTCACTGACAGGCGTAAAACCGCCTTCACTGACAGGTTTTGCGCCCGTCAGTAAGCTCCCGTCAGTGGAGATAAAAAATCCACTGACGAGCGGCCGCGCCCGTTAGTGGAGATACGCTGAAAACCCAAAAAAAAAGCTAGCCCGTCTGGATCTGACGCTTCCGTAGCTGCTCAGCGCGCTGTCAGCGGGAACACGCGCGACCACCTCTCCCTCTTCGTCCTCGTGTTCTTCCTTGGCCACCGATCCCAATGGAATCGGCGATTCCTTCTCCTGCTCATGCTCTTGTTCCTCCTTTTCTTCTGCTGGAAGCTGAAGCTGAGGCTCGACGGAACCCGCGGGGGTGCGGCCGGTGCCACCGGTTCCACTGGCTCGGGCTCCCTGTCGTTGAAGACGCGGTTGTACGTGACCAGACCCTCCACAAAATCCTCCTCGGTCGCATGCACGAAGCTGAAACTCTGCATCATCTCCAGAATTCTGTCATCGTCGCCTCCTCCCTGTCCTCGCCGGCGAAGCCACCGCGGAGCACCTTCCTCTCCGCTTCCTTATCCTCACTCCTGACAAAAAAAAGGGATCAGAAGAAGAGGGGCGTGGAGGAGGAGGAGGACCCGACCACGGATTGGATGAACCCGGCGGAGCTACCGCCCATGGCGGCGGCGGCGGCGGGACGGGCACCTTCACTGACATCCATGGAAGAAGCGATCGACCAGACGCCGGTGGCTGGGTGACTAGCGGGGTGGGAGAAGGAGAGGAACTTGCTGGGGGTCCTCCCGAGGGAGGGCGGCACGGCGGAGGCGAGGCAGACCCCTCCGGCGGGTGGGGCAGACGAGAGCGGCGGGAACCAGCGCCTGTACGCCCGGCGGGTGAGGCGGGAATCGGCGGCGGGTGCTTCGATGGGAGCGGGAGATGCGCGAGAGGCAGCGTGGGGAGAGGTGAGGGGAGAGCGGGCAGCGGGAAGGGAGCGGCATGGGGAGAGGTGAGGGGGTGGCGGTGGCGGTGGGGGTATATCAACCCCACCCCCCACCGAGTGAGGCGAGATGGGCCTCGGCCCACTAGGGTTAGGCCAAATATCAGTGACGGGTGACATTCCGGGCCCGTCAGTGATGTATTTTTAAACTGAGCAGGGTTTAGGGCCAAAACATCACTGACGGGCCTTAATTTGGGCCCGTTAGTGATGTATTACACTCTACTGACGGGCTCTAGTAGCAGGAACGTCAGTAGTACTTCCCGTCAGTAGAAATTCACAACTACTGACGGGCAATGCTTTTTACCCGTTAGTAAATATTTTTTCTTCTCAATTTGGACTGTCTACTGGAATAACCACTGACGGTTACCTGTTCGCCCGTCAGTGGTGAACAGTACCACTGACGGGTATTTTTTATCCGTCAGTGGAGATGGTGCAGGAGATGTGTTTTCTGAGATAGTGATAACTCGTACTTGGGCAAATTCTCTATGTGGATTCGAATAGTAACTCGAGAGGATCTACACCCCGCTGAGCTCACGAGACTTTTGTGCTCTTGGACAAGTCTCACTTTATTTGACCTTCTTCGTCATTTTCGGTTTGACTGCGTCCTGTTGGACAAATTTAATGTCCGTTCATTGATAAAGACGGCGAGAGACTTGGACTGAGTATGTTGTATATTATGGGTCGCGATAAGGATTAGAGATGAAGTCTAGAAGGCCTACCGATTGAAAATCACTTCGCAATTTGTTCCGGTAGCGGGATTGACATGGTGCACACACCATTTCGCTACCACATACACCATAGCAACAAGAGGAGAAAATAAGATATAGCAATTCTTTTTCTCGTACATATATGTTGTTATTATGGCACTAGCGTTGTAGTGATCACCAGATTATTAGACCTTTTTTATTGGACGATCATTGAGATGCAATATAGCTGAAGAAATACACAACACTGTACAACTTAACTTACAGTTTTCCTATGGAACACAGAACGTCCTTGTTGGCGGTGCTACACGGCCGGAGTGCCTACCGAATCTAAACTGGAAATGCCATCGCTCTGACCACTTCAATGTTTAAGTACTTGTCCGGAAAATTCCGACACACATTCCGCAGTTCACAAGGCAGTCGCTGTAGAAGCTTGGACAAACTTCCAAACCTTAACGATCGTGTTGTTTTCCCAGTGAGCCCGTACATATACTGCGGGAGTTTCTTATCACCAGAAACTAAAGAACGGTCTACGGAGGAGCTGGCACGTGCACTGATGCTTGCGAGCCAGGGACATTCCCGTTGATCGTTTCAATGCTTCTGGTAAGATGAACACCCACGCGTCCTTCCTCACCACAAAAATTGGGTTCCTCAACCGATCCGGAGTAAAATCACAGTCAAATCAGTATTGGAGTATTAGCCCTCGGCTCCTCTTTCAAGTTAGACCAAAGCAAAGATCCAGGATGGAGATGTAAGCCGAACAGCAAAAATGCCACAAGAATCGCGTAGCAAAACACATCGTGAACAGACAGAAAAGAAAAATACAAGTGTATTCGCGGATGTCGGTGCCTTTCCGACCATTTGACAATAAATAGGCTCTTCTTAATAGTAGTCATGAACCGGCGAGGTTTCTTCTGGGATTAACAAGATCGATTTTGCACCTAATCGGCGGGACGTGCTTCCTCAAGAGTCGTAACTCAATTGCATTTGCTACGGTAATTCTGCAAGTATGGTTTGAAAATGGAAATTTAGCCTCAAGTAATTCTACATTTGCATTCCACGATGAAATTCGTAATCTCACTCACAACAAGCTAGGTTTGCAACCAGTGGTGAAGCCAGCTCGACTGTAGAGCCTGGACAAAATCTAATTATGATCAGGTCAGCAAGTATTTAGCTATAAAAATTATCGATTACATCTTTATTCCTTGCTCTGCCGTTGTTTGCAACGGTTAATAGTTCCATGTGGTGAAGTGAACACGCTCGGTTCGTCTTACAGATGACATTCAAATGGGTGGCAGAAAGGTGGGACAAAGTTCTTCACCCTGTAAGGCCTGGAAGCGCCACATCTCTATAGAACCTTTTTGGCAGGATGAAGAGACAGATTTATGTCAGTGGCGGCACCCGTCACTGAGGAGGCAACGGTTACGCTCGGAAAAGTCGAGTCAGGAGTGGGCACAGCTTGGCCTAATAGAACCGCCTGGATTTAGTGAGAGTACTAGTAGATTTACTTCCTCCAAAACGTGACATTTTGATGATACGGTCTTCAAATGTAATTTCAATCATGAATTTTTATTATAATATTTGTATAAAACTCAATAAAATTATATCATTGTGAAAATACTTTTAGAATCTATACAAATGATTTTTAAGTACTCAATCTAAATATTTAAAATAATATCATTTGTTAAAATTTTAAAAGTTTGAATAAAGATATATTCAAAATGTTATATTTTTATGAATTAGAGTGGGTACAAGATACGAGTGCTACCGGTAATATTAGTCCAGCCTAGTATATAGCAAACACAACTGGACAAGGGCTTGTTCAAACCTTGCTTTGCGATTGCCGGGTTGCTACTCCACGTCCACGGTACGTGGTTGTGCTGCTCTTCGATACTTGGTCAGAATTCTCTTCGCACTTGTGATTCTACCAAATACAAAAGGCTCCGCAGAAATGAGCTTTGCGAAACAAAAGATTCTCTCACTCTACAAGCACCTGTCGTATATGCCGTGGTCAAGGGGGCGAAGGCGCGAAGCTACATTGGACCGATGAGGATTTCGTTTTTCTTTTTTCCCTCACCACCAAATGCTATGGGCCGAAAGGATCTCCACGGAAAAAGGAAAGAAAATCAATCTCCACAAGTTTGGGTTAGTGTACGCTATGAAACCCAGCCCAACCTTTTTCACTTGGTTAGCTTTAACTGGTCCAGGGCCCCAATCACGTCCAAGAACGAGACATTTTTCTCTTTGCTGCGCCTGGTTTATAGATTAAGTTCTCAGCTCGGTGGATTATTGTTCGATGTTTTGGCCTAACTTGACGGTGATAGTACCGACAATAGTGTCGAGTTTATTTTGGTCAATAGTTCTTTTGTTTTGTCCTTGTTTGAAATATGTCCTAGAGGCAATATCGAGATGATCATATTTTTTTATACTCATGATTTGTTGAATAATATCCTTAAATATTATCTTTAATATTGATTAGTGAGTATGTGACTTGCTTGTGAGATTATATGTTGATATGTGTGATGATTGTTCTAAAATGATCTCTGTTCGATAAAACTTATGGGGACAAACTAGCATATGTATTGGTAATGATCAAGTTTAGTCATAGATATAAACATATCAAACTAATAATATGGACATGTGTTAGAGAACACAGGGTTGGATCGACCTACATGAAACATAGTGAAAATGGTGTAATCTTATGGGTTATATGTTGGTCTCATATATAATGTGTATGATATATCCTTAGACTTGAGGTTGTTGTATGCACTCGAGATGTGGAGCGACTTACTCCAGGGTTACCAAACGCTGCCATAACTAGATAGTTATAAAGGTCGCTTTCGGGTTTGTCGTAAAGCATGCTGCAAGGTAGTGTCAAACAAGCTGGGATATGCCCCTCCGTACAAAGAGGAAGATATCCCTAGGCATCTGGAGTGTTCGGATCTGGAAATGCATGACCATCCTGTTCACAGTTGAAAGAGTTAACCATAAACGGCGATTTTGAGTCACATAATCAAGAAAAGGTGGTCAAGCTGTCCAAACAAGGATGACATACACTCGTCTTGGGTTTGATCGATATCATGAGGGAAAGAGAATGTATTTTATTGAACATTGTAGAGGTACGGTCGATTTTATCTTTATGTACACATATGAGTTGGCATGTCGTGCTAGGAACCGCTACCAATTAGTGATCAAATATGAGTACTTGTTCGTGTCGAAATGCACATGGCCCTTTAACGTCGCACGCTTAAAGAGTTAAAACCCAATTTGAATTATGATCCGAATTCTATTGGACATCGAGTACTAACGCACCTCTAACATAAAAACTCGTTATGAGGACATCTATATAAAGAGAGGGGCATCGACATTAAGGTCACCCCAGTTTGGAATTCTAGAAATCCTAGTCACTACCCCTCTCACGCCCAAACCACACTGCCCGGAGGTAGCACCTGGCACGCGGTGTTCCTCCCGTACATGTGGATACCTCGGAGGCGTTTTTGCGAGGCTTCAACACTAAGACGATCCACTACTTCTAAGAGGAACCGCAAGGAACTCATACGATTATGACCATGACGACGCACTACGCCAACTCTGCTTCCACTGCTCTATGCGTCTAATACTAATCTTGTGATCTAAAACTATAATGGTTCCTGTTTAACGCACTAGAAAATTTTAGTTTACGCTAGTGTAGCCTACGTGTTCCCCAACAGTGCTTTTGTTCTCTTGATCTTCTTCTCCGGCGATACGGTGACGAAGCAATAGTTCGGTATCCTGCCTTGTAAGAGGTATGTCTCCGGTCATAGTGCATTTAACGGTCTTAGGTTCCGACCTATTAAGGTGGAAGGCTCATGCAGATTTAGCCTTCTGCAGTTTTTTGTCACAGACTTAGAAGTATGTTGAGACGTGAAAGGTGAAACTAGTAATAACTTCAGGTGATCTTTATGTAATTTTTGTTTTAGTTTTATTTATTCTGTAACATGTTTGTTTAATCAATAAAGCATAAAGTCGGTGATGGTGACATGGCACCCGGGTATCATCAAGGAGGACGAATCCGGCCTCCCGGCCACGGGATGGGCCGGGCCGACTACTCGGAGTCCGACTACAGCACGGGGGCGCCTCATCAACGTGGAGTACAAGACAAGGACTATTACTAGTCCGGCATACCTGGAATCTGTTGTAACTAATTAGGAAACATATCTGTTAACCGATCCGGACTCCTGTAACCCTATCCCGGCCGGCTATATAAGGCTCGGTAGGGGACCTTCGATCGGTATCTCATTGCATCTGGTCTCATCTGACCTAGCCTCCATTGTTTCAAACCTCAAGCCCCCTCGAGATCGATTCTCTAGGGCTTGCGGCACTCGGGATACACGCAATACTAGCCACCAAACACAGGACGTAGGGTATTACCTCTCTGAGAGGGCCTGAACCTGTCTAAATCTTGTCTCCCGTGTGCACCCATCCAGATTTGCTGTGCTCACGCCGCCCCATAAGTAGTATTGCCGGAATAATACTCCGACAGTTGGCGCGCCAGGTAGGGGCAGGTGTGCATAGATCCATCTGCACGAATCCGGATGGGTTTCGTCAACGTCAACAACGTCTTCGTCCCGGGAAGCATCATGAGATTCGCTCTCGTAAACGCTGTCCCGGACCCCGGCCAACTTTTCCAATTTGGAAGGTTGAACTTCATCGCCGACAAGATCGGCCAGCTTCACCTCTGCTACTCGGCGACGCCCCGACCAGCAGAGGCTTCTTCAGCTCGTCGGCACGGGCTCTCCCCCGAGCCCGCGCTTTCGGCCCCTCTCCTCAGGGAAGAGGCTTCGCCGAAACCAGATCCGTTTGTCGCGCACGAGTTCGCACTCGGATCCCGACTGGTGGGAGCAATCGACTCTCTCCTCCCTGTCCTCGAGTATTACTCGGACGAGGATGAGAGCTCTGGCAGCCACCATCCGTCCCGGGAAGTCTTCATGGCCAACGCCGACTCGCCAAATGGCGGCAATGGCCAAGAGGTCCCCATTGAGGAACAAACACCGGCTGAGCTCGAAGCCACCCGACTCCGACTTCTTGCTAAGGAGGAAGAGTTGATCGAGCAACAGACTCGGCTCGCCCGCCAGCGTGACGATCAACGACGCAACGACGACATGAGGGCTCGTGGACGTCAAGTCCACAATGAGCTCCGCATGCGCGAAAGGGAAGGAGTCCCGATATTTCCTCTCCCGAGTCATAACATCGTCGCGGCCACGATGGCGGCACGCGCCATTGAGATCCCCGAGGGCAACCCGGGGCACGACGAACTTCGGCGACTCCGAGTTCTGCTAGAGGAAACCGCCCTCCAGCACGCCGAAGCTTCAGAAGGTCATCCCGGCTCCTTAGCAGGTGCAAGGAGTCGGCGCTCTACACCACCGAAAAGCCCATCACACGTGGATGGACGACGGGCAAGCCCCGGCCGACGTCAGCCGGCCGGAGACGTTCATGAGCGACTCGGTCCTGACCGAGACGCCCGCGGCACCATAGCCGCCAGAACCCGCGCCCGACAGGATGCGGACAAAAACGCCCGTCAAGCTGCACCGGTCCGCGATCGACTCGGACCAAGGGACCCTGCAGGCGCCGAGGGAAGCGCTCATCATGGGTCCAGGAGAGACGATCGTGGCGGCCACCGCAACGACAGCGGTGCCACCAGCCGGGGACGTTCTCCAACTTCCTCTGGCATGGGATACTCGGGTCCAAAGGCATTCGGCCCCCGTATCCGCAGTGTCATTTTCCCGTCGCGGTTCCGAGTCACCGGCATCGACAAGTATACCGGAGAGACCAGACCGGACATCTGGCTGGCCGACTACCACACGGCGTGCAGGACCAACGGTGGGAACGACTACGTCGCGATCCACTACTTGCCGCTGTTCCTGGCAGACTCGGCGCGAGCCTGGCTCACCAGCTTACCTCCCGGTTGCATCCAGACATGGAGCGACCTCGAGACCCTTTTTGTGAACAACTTCCAGGGCACGTACAATCGGCCCGGGAACGCGTGGGACCTCCACAGTTGTACACAAAAGGCGGATGAGACTCTCCGTGAGTACATCCAACGCTTCTCCAAGAAGAAGAACTCCTTGCCCGAGGTCCGAGAGGGTGACGTCATCACGGCCTTCTCCAAGGGAGTTCGAAGCACCGACCTCATCCACAAGATAGCGCGCAAGAATCCCCAGACCACGCGCGAGCTCTTTGACATAGCCAATAACTTCGCCACCGGTGAAGAGGCTGTCCGCAGTGCAACTCGGGACGACAAGGGAAGAAACAAGGGCAAGGGGTCCGACTCACCCAGTCGGGACGCTCAACCCGAGTCATCCAGGAAGAAGCACCGGAAGCGTAAAGGTGGAGATCTCGTTGCTGCGGCTGAGCGCGCCCCGCCGCGCCGACCTCAGCGCACCAACGCGACCTTCGAAGAGATGATGAGCCAGCCGTGTCACTTTCATGGACCTAAGTCCAATCATCTGACGCACGACTGCAACCTCTTGAAAAATTTAAACAAGCCCTACACCAACAATAAGGGAAAAAAGGAGCCCCCTCAAGACGAGGGAGACGAATTCCCGAAAGAGACTGCTTGCTTGATGATCTTCGGCGGCCAAAACGGCTACGATTCCAAACGTCGCCAAAAGATCATTGATCGAGAGGTCAACGCAGTGGAACCGGCCGTGCCCAAGTACCTGCGATGGTCCGAGTCCGTAATTTCATTCGGACGCGCGGATCACCCCGACTACATCCCCCAGCCAGGACGATTCCCCTTGGTGGTAGACCCGATCGTTTGCGGCGTCCGCCTCACCAAGGTCCTCATGGACGGCGGGAGTGGTCTCAACATCCTCTACGTCAAAACCCTTGACGACATGAAGATTCCTCGTTCCGAGATCAAGCCGACTGGTGCCCCCTTCCACGGGGTGGTACCCGGCAAGATGGCGAGTCCACTCGGGCAGGTCAGCCTGCCCGTCACTTTTGGCACTCCCGACAACTTCCGGACCGAGACTCTCACCTTCGAGGTTGTCGACTTCCCAGGGTCGTATCATGCCATCTTGGGGCGTCCCTGCTACGCCAAGTTCATGGCTGTCCCCAGCTATGTCTACCTGAAGCTCAAGATGCCGGGCCCCCATGGGGTAATCACGGTGCAGAGCAGCTTCCAGCACGCTTACACGTGTGACCTGGAAAACTGCAACCTTGCCGCGGCCCAGATCGCCGAGGCCACGCTTGCTGACCTCAAGTCGGCCGTGGTTAAGGAAGCACCCCCGGCTAAGAAGGCTTCGACATCGACATCTTTTCAGCCGGCACGGGACACCAAGGCCATTCAGCTCGACCCCGAAGACCCCTCCAAGACGACGCAGATCGGGACTGCGCTCAGCGACAAATAGGAAAGCGCGCTCGTCAGCTTCCTCCGGGACAACCGGGATATCTTCGCATGGACTTCTTCCGACATGCCCGGAGTTCCACGGGAGGCTGCGAGCACTCTCTGAATGTTCGGCCGGATGCCAAGCCGGTCAAACAGCGCTTGCGCCGATTCGCTGAGGATAGACGTCAGGCTATAGGAGAAGAAATAGCCAAGCTTTTAGCAGCCGGCTTCATTAAAGAAGTGTATCATCCCGACTGGTTAGCGAACCCAGTTCTTGTTCGCAAAAAGAATGGAAAATGGAGGATGTGTGTTGATTATACTAGCCTTAACAAGGCATGTCCCAAAGATCCTTTCACCCTGCCTCGCATCGACCAAGTGGTCGATTCCACGGCCGGGTGCGAAATTTTATGCTTTCTCGACGCCTACTCGGGCTATCACCAGATCAAGATGAAGGAGGATGACGAGATCAAGACATCTTTCATCACTCCGTTTGGCGCCTTTTGCTACGTCTCCATGCCTTTCGGCCTCAAGAACGCAGGCGCTACGTACCAACGGTGCATACAGCGCTGCCTTCAGTCGCAGATCGGCCGAAACGTACAAGCCTACGTCGACGATGTGGTGATCAAGTCCCAAAAGGGAGAAGACCTCCTGAGTGACTTGGGAGAGACCTTCTCCAACCTTCGACGATTCAGCATGAAGCTCAACCCCGAAAAATGTGTGTTCGGGGTCCCTTCGGGCAAGCTACTCGGTTTTATCGTTTCCGAACGAGGAATCGAAGTCAACCCGGAGAAGATCGATGCCATCGTCAAGATGGGCCCACCGAAGAACCTCAAAGACGTCCAGCGGCTGACCGGGTGCATGGCAGCTCTCAGTCGGTTCATCTCCCGACTCGGCGAGAAAGCCATGCCCCTATACAAGCTCATGAAGAAGTTGGAGACCTTCACCTGGACCTCCGAGGCCCAGGACGCCCTTGACGGCTTGAAGAAGTTCTTAACCACCCCCCCGGTGCTCGCGTCCCCCATGCCCAATGAACCACTGCTTCTCTATGTCGCAGCGACTACTCAGGTAGTCAGCACGGTCTTGGTGGTGGAACGCTCCGAGCTCGGCCACATTCAGAAGGTCCAGCGCCCGGTCTACTTCATCAGTGAAGTCCTTTCCGAGTCCAAGGCGCGGTACCCTCAGATACAGAAAATCATCTATGCGGTGTTCATAACGTCACGGAAGCTAGTCCATTACTTCCAGGGACATCCCATCACGGTGGTCAGCTCTTTCCCAATCGCCGATGTCATCAACAATCGCGATGCCACGGGTCGGATCGCCAAGTGGGCGATGGAACTAATGGCTTTCAGCATAGTATACGCCCCCCGCACGGCCATCAAGTCACAGGCCCTGGCCGACTTCATGGCCGAGTGGACAGAAGTCCAGTCCCCCGCCCTCCGTCGTTGACCACGAGCACTGGACACTCTACTTCGACGGCTCTCTGATGCTCCAGGGCGCGGGGGCTGGCGTTGTGCTCATCTCTCCCAAGGGTGAGCGCTTCAAGTACGTGTTGCAGCTCCACTTCCCGGCATCCAACAACGTTGCCGAGTACGAAGCTCTGCTCCACGGTCTTCGCCTTGCGGCTTCACTCGGGATCCGCCGCCTCCTCGCGCGCGGAGACTCGGAACTGGTCGTCCGGCAGGTCATGAAGGACTGGTCGTGCCGCGATCCCTCCATGGAAGCCTACTGCCAAGAAGTTCGCAAGCTCGAAGCCAAGTTCGACGGTCTCGAGATCACCCATGTCTTGCGCCGAGACAACGAAACCGCTGATGCACTCGCCAAGCTGGGGTCCAGTCGGGACGTGGTTCCGACTGGAGTTTTCCTCCAGGAGTTGCATGTCCCTTCCATCAAGGCAGACACAACACCCGAGGCCGACGAACAGCAAGTCCCGGAGAGTGACGCCGCTCAGCAGCCTTCCACAGAAGTCCTCACCGTCACTCCCGACTGGACCGCATCTTTCTTAGACTACCTCCTGCGGGACATCCTCCCGTCGGACCGAACCGAGGCCCGCCGCATCGCGCGACGCGCCAAGGCCTTCGTCGTCGTTGACGGCGAGCTCTACAAGAGGAGCACCTCCGGGATCCTCCAACGTTGCATACCCCAAGATCAGGGAAAGCAGCTCCTACATGATATTCACTCGGGAGTATGTGGACACCATGCGGCGCCCGGGTCACTAGTCGGGAAAGCCTTCCGACAGGGTTTCTACTGGCCGACTGCGGTGTCCGACGCGGAGCACATTGTTCGCACTTGCGAGGGATGCCAACACTTCGCCCGGCAGACACACTTGCCGGCTCAGGCTCTCCAGACCATCCCGATCACCTGGCCCTTCGCGGTCTGGGGTCTGGACATGGTCGGCCCTCTCAAGAAGGCTCCCGGGGGCTACACACATCTCTTCGTCGCAGTCGACAAGTTCACCAAGTGGATCGAAGCCAAGCCGGTCGCCACGATAACTGCTGAAAAGGCCGTCGAGTTCGTCCGGGACATCATCTTCCGGTTCGGCGTACCCAACAGCATTATCACGGACAACGGCACCCAGTTCACCGGCCGAGCCTTCCTCCAGTTCTGCGATCGACTACAACATCAGCCTCGACTTCGCCGCCGTGGCACACCCGCGCACCAACGGGCAAGTCGAGCGGTCCAACGGCTTGATACTACAAGGCCTCAAGCCCCGAATCTTCCAGCGACTGAACAAGTTCGCAGGCAAGTGGGCAGCCGAGTTGCCATCAGTACTCTGGAGCCTTCGGACCACGCCCAACCGGTCCACCGGTTACACACCCTTCTTCATGGTCTTCGGTGCTGAGGCAATCCTCCCGACTGACCTGGAGTACGGGTCCCCCCGCGTCCGTGCCTTCAGCGAGGCCGAGTCAGAGGAGGCCAGACAGGACGCTCTCGACCAGCTCGAGGAAGCCCGCGAGGTGGCGCTCCTTCGTTCAGCCAAGTACCAGCAGAGCCTACGGCGATATCACAGCAGGCATGTACGCGGCCGCTCCTTCAACGTCGGCGATCTGGTTCTACGCCGAGTCCAATCAAGCAAGGAACAGCACAAGCTCTCACCGCCATGGGAGGGCCCGTACATAGTCGCCGAAGTACTACGCCCGGGGGCTTACCGACTGAAGGACGGCGACGGCAACATCTTCACCAACGCATGGAACATCGAACAGCTACGTCGCTTCTATGCTTAAGTGTTTTATGAACTTGCATACATGAATAAAGAGTTTTCTTTTTCATCCAAAAGCAAGTCTTCCTTCCCCCCGACTAACCTGCTACGCCCGCCCGTAGCAGGCACTCGGCGCAAACACGGCTTTGTCCTCGCGGAATACTTAAGTACTGTGTACAAAGTCCAACGTTAACTCTTTGACTCCAATCGCCGGTTTACGCCACACCCTTACGCTACACGGGACACACGCCACCGGCTAATCCCTACGCTAAGGAGGCTACAACGGATTGGCGAAGAGCAAAAACGAACAAACTCAACTACACAGGAATACAAGTTTTTTCCCGAGTATAACAAAAATTGCTTGTTAAAACCAGCAAGTACATAAGTCACTCGGCACCCCCGAGTCCTTTACAAAATTCGCTCGGCATTCCCGAGTTCGTTACAAAGCTTTCACTCGGCTAGCCCGAGCAGTTTACAGCTACTCCTACTTTTTACAGGCCCGACCGCTTGATCAGCGAATCGACGGTGGACTCCACGGACCGCATCATCTCCGGAATATCTTCTTCCGGAAAATCAGCGGCGTACCCTTCCCCGATTGCCTCCATATCCAGCAATGGGTAATGGGACCGCGCCACCGCCAGGACTATGTTGGCCCCCGTCCGCGCGCCATCCGCCTCGATGTTGACCACCTTGTCGGGCACTTGGCTCAGGCGCTCGGCGACAGCCGCAACGGAGTCCGGGGACGCCTCGTCCGGCCAGACGGCGCCACACGCCACCTGCCCAGCCTTCAGCAGCGACTCGATCATCCCCCGGGATTTCTCGAGACTCGCCTTCGACTCTGCAGCAAAAAGCAAGCATGAGCGATAACACCAGCAGGCCAGGACAAAACCAAAGTCAACGAGGGCACTCACCGGACTCCGCCGCTGCGGCAGCTTTCTTCGCGGCCTCGGCGGCCGCCTCCGCATCAGTGGCCCTCTTGGCCGCCGACTCGGCATCGCGCCCGAGTTTCTCCTCCAGCTTCTCCGCCAAGTCCGCGCGGGCCTTCTCCGCCAAGAGCGCCTCCTCAAGCTTCCTGGCCCGCTCTTCGGCGGCATCAAGGTCCCGGGCACGGGCCTGCGCCAACTCGGCCTCGCGCCCGAGCTGCTCTGCCCGGGCCTTTTCCGCCGCGAGCGCATCTTCAAGCTTCCGGGCCTGCTCCTTGGCAACGTCCAGGTCCCGGGCGCGGGCTGTCATCGTCTCGAGCTCCGCCCTTAGCCGGGCAACTTCCTCTTCGGCTGCTGCAAGAGACAACACGTCAGAACGACAAAAACACGGCAAAGGGGAGCAACAAACCACGCGGCTCACACACCTCGGGACTTGGCCATCTCCTGCGACAGGCCCGCCTGCAGGCCGGTAATCTCCGCCCCGCGCTTGCGGGCCACGTCCTCCGCCGACTGCCGGCTCGCGGTCAGCTTGTCCCATTCGGACTTCCGCAGCTCCAGCCGCTCGATCACCGGCAGCCGGTCTTGGAGAAAGGCGGTCTTGTCCTGCGACCGCTTGTTCAGACTCTGTATACGGAAATGGACATACATTAAAATCACCCGGGAAGATTGTTGTAACCCTCCACTCGGTCCCAAGGACCCAGCGGAGGCTCGGGGGCTACACCCTCTGGGTGCACTGTTCGTGCACCCAGAGTCAGACTGAAAAAAGACAACTACACCCTCCGCCCGACTATCCTAGTCGACCGCAGGCTCGGGGGCTACACCCTCTGGGTGCACTGTTCGTGCACCCAGCGTGAAGACTACAAAGAAAAAAGCAAAGGGCCCTCCGCCCGACTGACCTAGTCGGGCAGAGGCCCGGGGGCTACTCCCTACGGACATACTCCTACAAGGGGAGAAAGTCAGCTTACCTCCATCAAAGGACGCAGCCTGCCATTCAGCAGATTGGCGCCCTCCTTCGCGGCCTTCAGCAAGGCCGGGAGGATCTCTCCGATTTGGGCCGCGGCGTCCGCGGCCGCCTGCCACTCCTTCTCCTCCTCGACGTCGTCGACCGTGGTAGTCGGCGATTCCGAGCCCGTCTCCCGGATTCGGAGTGGTCGGCGCACCAGCTCGGAGCACGGCCTCGCCGGCGGGGCCGCGCTGAACTCCGGCATCGGCGAAGGCAAGCCAGGCTCGCTCTCTGTCATCTCCGCGTCCCGGCTGGCACCCGCAGACCCCACCGGCGCCAAAGCTCCCGGGGAGGCTTCCTCCTGGGGAGCAACCGGTGAGGTAGGCTGCACGCCGGGCTGTCCAGAGGATGGCGGGGGAGTGCTCACGGGCTGAGGCGACGGCGGCCGGCGAGATGGAGAAGTCGCCGCAATCGGAGGTGACGAGACCCGGGCGTCCGAGGCTGGGAGATCCGTGCTCTGGCTTGACCCCGGGCCACTCGGGGGCGCCTTCGGGATGTCCCCCACCCTCCGAGTCCTGCGGAGGCAAGACCAACCATGTCAGCATGTAAAGAAACAAAGACCGGAAGACAACCGCCGAGAATACTTACTTGGAGGAGCGGGGAACCTGGAGGCGCCTCTTAGCCCCCGCGCTTTGCCCCCCGGGTGCAGTGGCAGTCGGGGCCACCGAGGCCCCCGGCCCACCTTGCGCCCCGAAGGCGGTGTCGGCATCTCTCTTCTCCCCCCGACTGGGGGGAGCGTCGTCTTCGGCCGCCCGAGTAGCTTCACTCGGGGCGGCAGCCGGCGCTGTCGGATCAGCGCCAGCGGCGGAGCTCTCCCGCTCCGCCGGCGTAGTCCCCGTGGCGGCCGGCGCCACGGGATCGGCACCAGCGGCGGAGCCGTCCTGCTCCGCCGATGCAGACCCCGTGGCGGCCGGAGCCACGGGATCGGTGCCAGTGGCGGGGTCCTCCTCCCCCGCCTGCGCGGCTCCCGCGGCGGCCGGCGCCACCGGGCTAGCGCCCGCGGCGGCGCCCTCCTGCGCCGCCGCGGGGGACTCAGTAGCAGCCGGCGCCACCGGGTCGGCACCAGCGGTGACGTCCTCCTGTCCCGTCGGCGTGGTCCCTGACGGAGTCGCCGGGCGGGCAGGGGGATCAGAGTCGTCCCGTTCTGGCGAGGCGGCGCCCCTCACGACGGTGGTTGGGCCGGCGGATCCGCCCGCTGGCCGCCTCCGCCTCCTCACCAAGTAGGCGCTGATGTCGTCCGAGTCCTCATCGTCTTCCTCCTGGGCGGGCGTGCTCGGCGGGGGAGGACGAGGTGGAGCGACCGGCGGGGCCTTCGAGGACCCGGCGCCCTTGGAAGACCCGGCGCCCTTTGAGCGGCGCCGGAAGCGAAGACCCGGCGCCCTTTGAAGGACGGGCGCGAAACCGAAGACCCGGCGCCCTTTGAAGGACGGGCGCCGGAAGCAGAAGACCCGGCGTCTCCCGAGTGGCCGACGCCAGAAGAAGGAGCCCCGGCTGCTCCTGGCGGTGGCGCCCCGCCGCTCGGGACGTCGGCATATTGCGGCTGGTTCCAAATCTCGTCCTCTGGAAGGGGAGCTTTGGAGTAGAAGCCGAACAGTACCTGCAGAAGCAAATCCCGAGTAAGACTCGGTGAGGAAACAGCGAGGAAACCGGAGAGGCGGGACTCGGGCACTTACGTCACTCGGGGGGTTCGCTCGGCTGAAGGGGGCTGGCCGCTCGGGGAAGACCAGACTCGTTCCCTGGGCCAGAAGCCTCTCGAGCCGGCCTTGGATTTCACCCTCCGTGAGCTCCTCCGCGGACTCCCGAGTCGGGTCGCCTTCACCGGTGTACTCGTACATCGGGTGCGCCCGCAGCTTGGCCGGCTGCACCCGCCAGCGGACGAAGGTCGCGGCGACGACCGCTCCGGTGACCCCGGCCTTCATCGCCGCCTCGAGCTGCGCCATCACCACCGCGACGCTGTCCTGCTCCCTCTCGAGTGGAGGGTCCGACCAGCTCGGCTTGATCACCGGCGGCTGACCCGAGAAGGCCGGCAGCGAAGGCGCCGGGTTGGCGCAGTAGAACCAGAAGGCGTGCCAGCCCTTGTTGGACGTCTGCATTGGCGGAGCCGGGTAGCTCTTTGCGGTTCCCGACCTCAGCTGGAACCCGGCGCCGCCCACCACGGCCGGGTGGTCCCTGCTCGGCTGCGGCTTCACCATGAAGAGGTGCTTCCACAGGGCGAAGTGCGGCTGGATGCCGAGGAAGCACTCGCATAGGGTGATGAAGCAGGAAACGTGGAGGATGCTGTTCGGGTTGAGATTGTGAAGCTCCAACCCGTAGTAGTAGAGCAGCCCCCGCAAGAATGGGTGCGCCGGCACGGAGAATCCTCGCTCGAAGAAGGGGCCGTGGACGACCAACTCGCCGGTGTCGGGGGTAGGAATGGTCTCCCCGGCGGCGGCGCGCCACCCGACCAACTCCTTCGGCGGTAGATGCCCGAGTCGCGTGAGGATCGTCAGCCGGGTGTCCGTCGCCGTCGACTTCACCCACAGGGCCATCGGACTAGCAGGCGACTCCTCCTCACCCAGCAACTTCCAAACCAGAGCGTCTTCTTCGGCTTCCGTCGGGTCGGCTTCCCAATCCGGGGATTGCATCCGAGGTGGCCGAGGCGGCGGTTAGGGTTTCGAGTGGAGCGGTGCGTGCGAGCGGATTTGGGAGAGGAAGGCGAAGCGTTCGGGCGCAAGGAAGAAGAAGGAAGCGAATGGGTGCGTGGGCCAGACCTGCGGCCGCTTTGGAATATAAAGGGGCGGGCCGACGGTTCGGTTTCCCCACGTCTGCACGTGTCCGAATCCGCCGCCTCCCACTCCGCGCCTCTCCGAATTCCCGCGCGCGTTTGGCGGGCCACGTCGCGTCTGTTTCGCGCCCCACGACCTGGCGGCGCCGCGATTCGTGCGACTTAATGAAGGGAGATCCGACGGTTGGCCTTTCAGGCTTTACAACCCGACGGAATACGTCTCCGCTACACTGCAGCTAAAGCGTATTTCCCGTAAATCGCTAGCCGGCTGCCGGAAAGAGTCGGCGCCGGGCGCTTTAGCTGCGAAGGGTATCAGAGGCTGGCCTCAAGCAGGAACGCAGTCGACTGAGTACACCCGGGTGAGGGACAGTCATGGCGATGCCCTCCGTGGGCCACAAGTTGGACGCTGAGCAACTCGGAGCTACTGGATTCTCCACCCGGACCTGTCGAGCACTTGAATCTCGAAGGCCCCGGTAACTGGGATCCCCAGTTTCAGTGGAATGACCCGGTATGAGACTTCGAAACTCGGGAACCTATGCGCCACGTCTGTTTTCTCTGGTTCGGACAAGAATTTCGGAGGCATTCCTTCAGGGGACTCTAGCTGGCCTTAACCCTCTCGGGGAGGCTGGGTGCTACTCGGGAATTCAGTCGGGATTCATGGCATGCCCCACGCCGGGTTATCAGTCGGTCCCTGTCCCTAAGGATGGACCGAGTGCCACCAGAGATTGCCCATTAACAGCTCAATCGCCTTAACATTCCTGCCTTACGGGTGAGTGTTATCTGGCTCTAATTGTCTTGTTTGCAGGAGTTCCATTAGCCCTTCGCAATCTCCCAGTCAGCCGAAGTCGGTCGGGAAGATCATCCAGAGGCAAAGACCGGCAGCGGTGAGATCGTGAAGGACTCGGGGGCTACTGATGGTGACATGGCACCCGGGTATCATCAAGGAGGACGAATCCGGCCTCCCGGCCACGGGATGGGCCGGGCCGACTACTCGGAGTCCGACTACAGCACGGGGGCGCCTCATCAACGTGGAGTACAAGACAAGGACTATTACTAGTCCGGCATACCTGGAATCTGTTGTAACTAATTAGGAAACATATCTGTTAACCGATCCGGACTCCTGTAACCCTATCCCGGCCGGCTATATAAGGCCTCGGTAGGGACCTCCGATCGGTATCTCATTGCATCTGGTCTCATCTGACCTAGCCTCCATTGTTTCAAACCTCAAGCCCCCTCGAGATCGATTCTCTAGGGCTTGCGGCACTCGGGATACACGCAATACTAGCCACCAAACACAGGACGTAGGGTATTACCTCTCTGAGAGGGCCTGAACCTGTCTAAATCTTGTCTCCCGTGTGCACCCATCCAGATTTGCTGTGCTCACGCCGCCCCATAAGTAGTATTGCCGGAATAATACTCCGACAGTCGGTACTTTTCTGGAGAAAAAGAGCACATGAAACGACCGCTTCCACCTGCGCATCGCACCACGGGGCGGCACCTCACCGTTCTGCGGGAGATTTGATAAAATGCCACGTTCTAGTTTGGCATTTGATAAAATGCCCTATCATGTGTCACTGACATGTGGGGTCAGACCACTTGTCAGTGACACATGACGGTGCATTTTATTAAAGCTAAAATAAGACGTGGCATTTTATCAAAATTTTCCCGTTCTGCACCTGCGCGCACGCGGGCGGCATGACGACGACGGGGCGCATGCCGGGAGGGCGAAGTGGCTGCGTGAGGCGAGGCAGGGATAACGGTTCCGCGCACGAGTGGCGAGGGCCGCAGCCCGCAGAGCCGTAGCGGTGTGGTGGAGGGAGTTGACGCCACAACGTGCTGCGGTAATCGAAGGCGTCACCACTCGCCACCACCCGGTGGCCGCATTGCCACCCGATGTCAAGTATGCTAGTACTCGAAATCTTTTGAGGTTTTTCACCCGAGTCCAATGAAACCTTCTCTGAACTTTCTTCAGAGACTTGGTAATGGCATATTTTGCATCAGGATTTTTACAATCGAGCGTGACTACACCAAAATCATGCAAAATCTGAAGGCTTCTATCTCTCAATTATCGCTACATAGAACAAGGGCGATTACAGGTTTTCATAAAGTCAACCAACAGTTATATATATATACATATAATTGGGGTTCCATGGAGCCTAGAAATTTATAAAATCAAACCCAAATTGATATAATTTTTTTTAAAAATTAGTTTTAGGGTATATGCCCGGTTAAAACAATTTAAATGGAGTACATAAATTTCAAAAAATTCAATTGAATTCAAAAAATTTAGGATATATTAGATCACATACCTTGCATGTATACATATATATATATGATCAAATACACCTAAAAATCATTGAATTAAAGTGAAATTTTTTGAATGTATGTACTTTATTTGAATATATATCTCTAGGTATATACCTACAAGAAAAATATATTTAAACTTGCTCTGAATTTGCGCATTTAAAATCATAAAGCCCAGACTCCATGAAGCCGCAGGTAATTATACTACATATACATATACAGCCACTAATCTACAATTGATAGCAGAATAAGCTATTTTACCGTCAATAGTAAATTTGTGATGATTTTTATGGCTTGTTTTCTAGTATCGCTGGTAAATTACTATCAATTGAGAATGATTTTACTGCAATCTAGCCTACTATCGGTTGAGAAGGATTCTACTGTAACCTAGTCACACTTTTACGATCACGCACAATTTTACGTTCTTTTTTTCAAGTATTGATCGTAAATTCACAGTGGCTTATTTACTACCTTTTGGTCACCCATTTACAATTACAATCACACTTTACGATCACGTGCTCATTGTTTTAATTTAAAAAATAAGAAGAATGTGGGATTCGAACTGTGGACCTTGTGCAAATAGTTCTGCGCCTCTAACCAACATGGTGGCACTAATCTACGCGAGAGCATAAAATAACATATTATATGCGTCTCCCAAAAGATTCTCCATGTTGGTCATAAATTCGTGACAGTTTTTACTGCTGGTACTCGCAATTTTACGTTCGCTTTGTTCACGTATTTGATTGTAAATTCACAATGCTTTTACGATCAAGATTTTACTACCTTTTGATCACCTTTTTATGATCACAGCCACACTTTTATGATCATGTACTCACCATTTTAATTTTAAAAATAAACAAGAGGTGAGATTCAAACCATGGACCTCATACACATAGCTCTATTTCTTTAGTCAACTGGGTTATGCAAGTGATTGTAAACAATTAGATAAATTTTTTCTTTCTAGCATGGCATGGTTAGACATATAGTAAATCGATGACCGCATGATAGTAAAAACATAGATAGTAATTGCGGACTGATTTAGTAGTCATTGATAATATTAGAAAAGAAGCATAAAAATATGTTCGCACTAGAAAGTGGTTGTAAAAACACACTCGCGATGTAGTAATTTTGCAAAGAACTTTACTATTGGAGTAACAAAAACAGTAGTAAAAACCGTCCTTAAAAAATTACTATATAGTTTTACGACCGAAGATCAGAATAGCTTATTCTACGCATAGCTACAGATTAAGAGATATATATCTATATATGTATGTATGTATATATATCCATATAAAATCTCCTATATCGATCTCTTAGCAAAAACCTCCAGGGTGAACATACAATGGCATGACAATCAGACAACATACTTACAAGGATACATGTAAAACAAACAAATGAACTATAATGCTGGAATCTGTCATAAATAGAAAAGGAGAACAAGAAAATCTCCAAAGCCAGATTACCTCATTGGAATATCAATTCCGAACAGCGCACTCATATTTGTTGCATCTTCAGCCTCAGTTGATCGCTGCAAAAGGACGGTAAAATAGAAGGAACATAAAGTGTCTTTAGCACTTCCAATGCCAATAGAATACACAAGCCACAATGAAAAAATATTTGGCAATAATTATCTGCTAGTGTTTACAGGCTTACAGCTGCAACCTTTACATCTACTGCCAATGAACTTTTGGTAAGCAAATTTACAGACAGAACGGAAGGCGAGGACGGTTATGACTGCGAATGTAGCGGATCAGATCGTCACTGTTGTTCTTGTGGTATTCAATTGCATCACTCAGCTGCTTGATGGCTTCTCTTTTCTCGTGCACTCTAGCTGCTAGCTCGTCATCTTTTTCTTCAATTATCTTCGCAAGCTGAACCATCTTTTCATCTGCCTCCACAGCACTCCTCACCATTTCTGACATCACCTTTTCTTTCTTTCTCAACCTAATAGCCAGCTCATCGTTTTCCTTGAGCAGTTCTTTCTGCTCATCAAGGTGACTGTGTAACTTGTTCTTTAGGACGTTGAGCTCTTCACTGCATGCAGATAAGCGGGCAATGAAGCGCGTAGAACTCTGACTGTAGTGTGATTCGAGCTCACCCAATTGATCAGCTAATTTAGAGACCACTAACTCAGCGCTTTCTTTTATTTGCACGAGAGTTTCTTCCAGTGAGCTGATCCTTGCAGAAAATTGTTGTATTTGTTGTTCAAGATGCCCGATCTCTGCCTGTGATGTTTCCACTGCCATCATATAGCTGTCTTCTTTGCATTTGCTCTCTGCTTCGGTAACTTTAAGCTTCTGCTTGGCTAGCTGGAGCTGAACTTCAAGTTCTTGGACATGCTTTTGCAGCTTTGCATTCTCCTTGTTTGCATATAACTTCTCCTCTTCCACATGCCGATGCTTGTCCAGAATTTCTGTGTTTTTCTCCTCTAGTTGATCTATCTGCTCAATCTGATTTTTCTTAAGGATCTCAAGCTGGGATGCCTTTATGGACACCTCATCATATGCATGCTCGAGCCCCTGACAACTGCTAATTATCCCTCTGAGGCTCTGCTGGAGAGAAGCTAGTTCTGTGTCATGATCTGTAATTTTCTGCTTAACTCTATCTTCAAATTCATTCATGAACGACATGTTTTCCGTGCATGTTCTTATCATAGTTTTCAGATCCCCCTCCACCTTGGTCTTCTGAGATGACAATATATCGATTGTCCTCTCCAAATCTTTTCCATTAGTATTCATGTCGTTAATTTGACTAGCAGCCTCAGCTTGAACCTTCTCAAGTTTCTCATGTAAGTTAGAAACTTTTAATATTGCCTCTTCGAACTGTTTTTCCAAGCTGGAATTGTTTTCCAGCTGAACTGAAAGATCCTCCTTCAGCTGTGCTATCTCACCTTCAAGATTCTTGATGGAAGACTCTGACTGTTTAAGTTGTGTTAATACCGTATGGTTCTCTTCTTGTGCCACCTTAATCTCCTTCTGTAACTCAGCCTTGACTTCTTCCAATTGTTCGGTCAAGGCACAGTTGTTCTTTTGTGATTCATCATTAGCTTGCTGTAGAGCTGAAATGCTCTCAATTTGCTTTTCTAGCTCTCTCTCTAAGCTCCTCACAGAAGCCTGAGACTTCTGTAGCTCTGACAGAGCTGTTTCCTTCTCTTCACGAAGTGCTAGAATATCCGCATGCAGACTGGTCCTTGATTCCTCCAATTGCTTTTCCAAGCTGGAATTATTTTCTAGATGAATTGAAAGGTCCTCCTTCAACTCAGCTATCTCACATTCAAGGTTCTTGATAGAGAACTCTGAGTGCTTTAGTTGTGTTAATACCGTATCCTTCTCTTCTTGTGTCACCTTAATCTCCTCCTGCAACTCAACCTTGGCTTCTTCAAATTGTTCGGTCAGGGAACAGCTGTTCTTCTTTAAGTCATCATTAGCTTTCTGTAGAGCTGAAATGCTCCCACTTTGCTTTTCTAGCTCTCTCTCGAAGTTCCTGATGGAAGCGTGAGACTGCTGTAACTCTGAAAGAGCTGTCTCCTTCTCTTCACGTAGTGCTACAATCTCTTGACGCAAGCTGACCCTTGATTCCTCCAATTGCTTGTCCAAGCTAGCATTGCTATTTTTCATGTCTTCATTTGCTAGATGCAAGATCAAAAGTTGCTCTCGTCCGTGCTCTAACTCAATTCTAAGATTCTTGATGGAAGCCTCGGACTGCTGCAACTCCGAAAGTGTTTTGTTCTTCTCTTCTTGAAGTGCTATAATTTTAGCATGGAGACTAACCTTGGCATCCTCAGATTTCTTCTTCAGGTTAGAGTTACCCTTCTGCAAATCTTCGTTGGCAAGCTGTAGAATATAGTTTTGTTCTCTCTGCTGCTCTAACTCACATTCAAGGATCTTAATTGAAGTGTTTGACTGCTGTAAATTATCAAGGGTTTGTTCCTTCTCTCCCTTTAGCAGAATGATCTCCGCTTGCAGATTAGTCTTAGCCTCTTCCAGTTGCCCATTCAAGCTAGAATTTTTCTCCTGCAGTTCTTCATTAGCTTGCTGGAGAACTGAAATTTGGTTCTGTTTCTGTTCCATCTCAATTTGAAGATTCTTGAAGTAAGCCTCTGATTGGTGTAACTGCACAAGTGCTGCATTCCTCTCCTCTTGATGCACTATAACCTCCTTATACATATCAGTCTTTGCTGCTTCGAGGTCTTCAATGGCCTCTTGAAGATTTGAAATTTGTTGGTTTTGCTGTTCTAACTTACTTTCAAGATCAATAGTAGAAGCAACAGCTTCATTCTTTTGTCTTTGTACTTCTGCAAGCTCTTTATGTAGATTGGAATTCGCCAACTCCAGGTCTTCGTTATCCTTCTGCGTAACTGAAATCTGCTGAAGTTGCTGTTCGAACTCTTTCTCAAGTTTCTTCAGAGAAGCTTCTAACTGCTTTAGCTCTAACACCGTAGAATTCTTCTCTTTCTGTAGCTCTGCAATATTGTCATTCAGAGTCACTTTTGTTGATTCCAGTTCCTTGACACTAGAATGTGCCTTCTCCAACTCCTTCAAACACTTGCAATGTTCTGATACTAGCCTTTCTTTTTCTTCTGCTGCAGCCCCACGTTCCATGTTCAGATTGTTCATTAGCTCCTCCTTCTCCACTGCCATACCATCTATCTCCGCCCCTAAAAGCTGAAGTTTGCTTTCAAGTGAATGGTTTTCTCCAATCAAGGAATCATTTTGACCTTTGGTTTCTGCAAGAGTTGCCTTCAGTTGGGAACACTCAATATCTAAATTCTGCTCACGTGCTTTCAGGTTAGCACACTCCACTGACAGCATCAAGTTCTCGTTCTTAATCTTCTGGTTTTCTGATAACAAGGTATGCACTTCTTTCTCAGCTAGCTGGGCCTTCTCAAGTTGGGATGACGAGGAGTTGCATTTCTCCACTGTATCTTGCAGCTGATTGCTCGTATCTTCCCTCTTGTTCTCCAGGTCTAAAATTGAAACCTTCAGGTCATCTCTCTCTTTTTCAATAATTTGCTTCTCATTGGACAATGTTCTGATCTCATTCTCCATGAGTATTAATGTCTTCAGCGATTCTCCTGCATCCCTCTCTGCAGCTCCAACCAATAATTTTAGTTTTTCATTCTCAGATAACAAATTCGCAACATCTGAACTTAACTCCACTCTTGTAGCTTCTTTGTCCTTTATTGCTTTATCTAATATCTGCTTCAGATCAGATATTTCGTTTGTGGTTTCTTCTGCATTTTGTTTCAGCTTCTGAATTTCTGCTTCCGCACTTCGCTCTTCACCTTGAAGATCTTCAGCAACCTTCTGCTTCCAGCCATTTTCTTCACTGAATGCATCTACTTTTGGCTTAGGAGCATCATTGTCTGATCTGTCTTTCTCTAAGTCTGAATCAGATGAATCCGAACCAGTGGAACTGTGCCCAACATTGTCAAGTTTATTAATTAGCTGTTTGTAGTGATTGTGAAGGTAGTGATATTCTTCATGGAAACCCTTTACAAGGGAGGATAGTCTTGATTTCTTGAAGGTATTTCCAGAATCATCTGGTTCGCTCTCAGCCTGCTCATTCTCCTCTCCTATCATTCGTAGAATAGCCTCCACATTCTCATCAACACCTGGGAAAAAAACAAAATAGAAAATCTTTTTTCAGACATAAATGGCTAGAAGTAGGAGTGGTTGTTAATTTACAGTATGAGGTAGAGTTCTTCTAAAAGAGCTAAAAGATAGCATTCGTCAAAAGTGCTTAGTGAAGACGAAAATATATAGGCCATGCATGTGCTCCTGGTATTAAAATCATATTAGGGATCATCCAACAGAAATGACAACAAATCAATAATAGATCAGCAGGAATATTTTATTCATGGAAAATAATTTGATCTATGAAAAATTGTGCTTTGTGATCCTTCTGGAGCACAAACGCCTACATAACAACTGATGTGAGATAAAATATTAGTCAAAAGAGCACCTTTTTTGTTTTCCAGAAGATGTTTGGACTTTCTAATTTTGTGTTTCTTTGTCATACTGAAATGCTGTAGATTCTTATGTCCACAAGCTTCAGTGTTTCTTCTCCGAGAAGCCGATCTAGACCAAATTGATCACACTTGAGGTCATATGATGCTGTAACTCCACATTATACCTTTTCTCTTGAACTGTGTAAAGAAGGAAAAGATTACCAATTGGCAACTCATCCCAGAGAATAACTCAGCTAGAACAACAAAAGAAAGCTCTTATAAGAGGAACAATTTGGTTGTGTAATGAACTTATGATCAGTACATAAGCAACTTAGCAAAACGACAGCAGAGTTGGCTGTCCACCAAAAGAAATTCAAGCATGGACAAATGTATCGACAGTAGGCCTTAAAATGCTAGCAGCTATCAGCTATTCAAATAATTATGCCCTTAATAGACAAGTCAAGGAGTAATGATGGCACTGGAAGCTCGCATTGTATTTTCGTAACTAGAATGCACTTAAAATGATACCAGTAACAGAATTAAGGGGAAATTAGATAGATGCCACTGCAAGCTTTGTGGTTTTGGAAAATGCCATTGGCTGTGAGAATGACAAGTGGGTCCAGGTACCACATGTCATTGAGACATCCAGTGGCATTTTTCAAAACCACAAATTTTGCAGTGGCACAAATCTAGTTACAATTAATGGTACCATGTCCTGATTAAAAATAAGTCAAAAATTCTGCTTAGATAGATATTGTTTCCTAGCAGAATTTTTTCAATGATGACAGTGATTCTAGAGGTCTATTATATGGGCTAGAAAATGGGCTTTCCATTCCTAGAGGGGGGGGGGAGGGATATATCTGCTTCGCTTGTAGTTGTGACATATTTATAGATCATGAGTGATGTATTAATCGCATAAATTTCCCAACCACTATAATTCTAAAACTTGGCTTTCATCCCTCAGGCCTGCAGTATTTTCGAAATATCAGTTACATCATAGAGTTTGTAGCATTCCTTACATCATACTTAAACAATAACACGGTTAGTGGAAATGTCGCTTCCTTTTGCAATACAAATGATATAGTTTAGTTCCCAACTTTTAAATTCAAACAGTATGTAAAAAAGATGCATGTGGTGACCTCGAAGATAAAGGAGTGCTTATGTAAGCTAGTGCATTTTACATTTTGAGTTTTTAATCTTAGAAGTATTTTGAGTTTTTAATCTTCACAAAATCTGTTTGATACACCCTTTGACGGACTGAAACAGCACGTCTACTAAAACAACATCAATGCTTCTTTAGTAATAAGGCACAAAGTACTTGTGCAATGCATGTTGAAAGCTCCTTGCATTGCTGACAGAAAAGACTACCTTGATGATGGATATACAAATAGCATGTTTGGAAGATCACAGATAAATTTCCAGGAAGTCTTCTACAACTTGGTTGAAAGTGGTTTAAGATCTACTAAACTTTCCATCCTTGGACTTGGACTATTAGTTATATCAATCATATCCGTATTACAATATAAGACGTTCGCTCACACGCTCACACATCAAACGTGAGCTCACTAAGGCACTAAGCCATAAAATTAAAATCACATAATTTGTAGAGATAAGGCAGATTTTCAGAGCATCCTTTTATTTAAAAAACTAGCACAGTGTTCTGCGCAATTGCGCGGCAAACACCTTTAATCATTTTTAAAAAGTTTCAACTTGTACGTGATATTAGACCAATATGAGAAATACAAGTTCAGACCATGAATCGGCCAATCATTCGTTTTACTAACTGAGTAGGTATGTTTGTACATGATATTAGATAACGTGAAATTAAAGTCCAGATCACGATTAGTTGATCATTTCCATGTGATATTAGATCAGTACGTGGAGTTAAGGTTTGTATCACTCAATCGTTGGTTCGTATCACCATATCGTTGATATTAGATCAATCCATAGAATTTTTTTATGAAGTGTAAAATTATGAATGTCTATCACTTGTGGGCTATTAATAATTAAGGAATACTAGATCAATACCAAGTAATGTTTAGATACAGTTAAGACGATCTATCCATTGTGGCCTATTATTAATGATGGTTCATCAGATCAATGGCCAGATGACATTTAGGTGGAGATGTGAAAATATATTGATTGTGATCTGTTTAGATATAATTATGAAGATTTATTTGGCTGTGATATGTTTAGATACAGTTATAATGATCTATCAGCTATGAGACATAGTTATGATGATCTTTCAGCTGTGGTCCATTTAGGTACAATTATGAATATCTATCGGTTGTAATATGTTTAGGTTCGGTTGTGATTTATTTAGATATAGTTATGATGATCTATCAGATATGATATGTTTGAGTATAGTTATAAAGATCTATTGGTTGTCATATGTTTAAGTACAACTATGATGATCTACCAGTCGTGATCTATTTAGATAAGAGTTATGAGGTCTATCAGCCGTGATTTGTTTAGGTACAGTTATGAAGATAAATCAGTTGTAATCCGTTTAGGTGTAGTTATAAAGAATCTGTTTAGATAAGAGTTTTGAGGATCTATCAGCCATGATTTGTTTAGGTACAGTTACGAAGATCAATTAGTTGTGATCTGTTTAGGTGTAGTTATAAAGATCTATCAATTTTGATCCATTAATAATTGGGGGGTCCATTAGATTAATAGTATGATGTTTTGTTTTTTTCTCAGATTTTTTAGTATGTCTATCTTTTTTTAGTTCACAAGTTATGAATTTTTAATATATAATAGATAACAGCAGAGAACATGTGTGTACACATGGTTCCACATCGGATCCTTCAAAAGTGCACTGCTAGATAGCCATATGAAAATTTAAATTCGTAGATTCTTCCCATCTACCGTGACCACAGCCGAATTGAGCTAAGGTTATATCTTGTACATAAGGTTATATCTTGTACATAAATTATAAATTCATCTTCCAGTTTCACCTAGCGGGTATATTTTCGATAGTACACGCCTTTTGGACAGCATGACCTATTGAATACAGATGTTTGAAGTACACATACATGGGTGGACTAGATCGGATCATGCGGATTGAACCTTTTCCTAACATCAATACATAGCATTCCTAGCCTCGCACTCTCGCAGTAGTATACTATAGCACCTTAAGGAGCAAGGGCTTCGTCTGATGAAATAATGACTAATATGAAAAGAATCCAAAAGGAAAAATAAGAGTTCTCGAAAAATAACTACATCCAAGGTTACTACAGAAACTGAGAAAAAAAATGCTCATCACCCGCATGCTTCCTTGCCCAATCTAGCATACCCATAACGGTTACCGCATCCAAGAACACACATCACAACGATCCATATACAAGAATAAACAAACTCATGCAGCAGCACAAATATCCCCACTAGTCCAAGAACAAGGGGATCACATTAACCCACTAAGGTCAAGAAAACTCGAAACGATAGATGGGCAAATCAAGAAACGTACCGAAGGAAACGCCTCCTCCGCTCTATCTGGCACCTCTTGTTTTCTATCGGGTGTCACCGAAGGGACTCTCCCGCCTCTTCTTGAACCTAAACTAAGATCCGTGAAGGAAAAAACCAAGCATGATCAAGAATCGCGCATCGATTGCAATCAAGCGGAGCTGTGACTTGACAGATCAAAACAGGGGGACGAACTGAACAAGGAGAGATGGGAATTGAGCGGGACAGAGAAAGGAGTTACCTGGACGATGAAGCGTTTGCTCGATGAAGCAAAACAAACAGCAAGAGCAGCAGCCACAGGCTCTCTCTCTCTCTCTCTCTCTCTCTGGGTAGACTTCAGTGTAATGTGCAGGCAGAGTTGGAAACGTATGCGGAGAGAAGTGAACAACAATTTGTCCTTTTTGAGCCTCGCTACATCGCGCTGAGAAAGCCCTCCGCATTCGCATCTTATAACGGGATTACCCCCCAACCCAAACAGTGCTCCCGCCATTTCAAACACCGGGAGGGACAGACGAACGCATCGCGCGGTCACCGCCACGCGGGACCCACGAGACGGTGTGTTCTGAGCTGGCGGGGTCTGGGAGCCAGCCAAGCAGGACTGCCGGCTTTGTCTTGCCCGTACGCTGACGCGGCAATAATTTATTTTGCTTCGGGTTCGCGCCGTAAAATGCTGGGAACGAGGATCCTATGCATCATCAAACACAAAAAAAGCTGGCCTCCTTAGATTAAAGAACCTTCATATAATTTTAATTCTTCAAAACTTTTTCTCTAGAGCCCTTTGGATCAGATTTATACGGATTGCTTTCTTACGTTGTTATTTTATAGAAATTTCAATATCTGCTCTAGCGTCTTCTTGTCACTCATTCTCGTAGGGTCGAGAAATAAATGACTGTTCATGCAATTCTCATGTACTTTGTAAGTCTTTGTTTTGCACATCCTTGTCATGAGTTTGTCATATTACTATTTTTCATTAATAGGATTAGATCCAATCCAAAGAAGCTACGGAAACAGGATAGCTCGTCTCATGACGGCCAATTTATCTTTCTTCTTTTTTGCGAGAACAACGTCCAACTTATCCAACGGTCTAGATTTTACAGACTAGAAACGCCACGCCGCTTAGAAACCTGAAATGATAGGCCAGTTCTTTTGGCAGATTCTCCCAGAATCTACCCCCTCCCTAGCTTCCTCCAGAATCTGTCCCCCTAAAAAATTTCACAATCTGAACTAATAAGATCCTGGAGAGTTTAGATTGTGGAAAATTTTGGAGGGACAGATTCTGGGGGAAGCTGGAGAGGGGGCAGATTCTGGGAGAATCTGCCAAAAGAACTGGCTCGATATCTCGTGCCCGTTGATTTCAGTGTGTAAGTGATGACTGGCCACTCATGGGTATTGCACGGCGTCCTCGCTGAAATTTTGTGGTTGGTTCGACGCAGAACGTCCTTTTCCAAGCTGGGGATGGGGTGGTGGGGGCTGACGAGGACAGCCTCCTTCAGATTGCGAGATGGTGCTCTGCTTTTGTTCCTGTTGTCTCGTCTGCTCCCCGAGGAATCTTGTGTGGCTCAACTCCGTGGACTCCAGAAAAGAAAAGGAGGGGAAAGAAAAGGTATTAGTAGGTTATCTCGTGACGCTCTGTGATTTGTCATTTTTTTTTGAACGGAACTGTGATTTGTCATTTGTGATCATGTCTGCAAAGAAACTGATGTAGACCATCCAGATTGTTATGACAAGCACTTCTGAGTTTTGACCATCCAGTTTACATCATATCTGATACTTATATGAACTATGAAGAGTACGTACGGCGGTGCACAAGAAGACAAATTATCGACACGTTAACTATACGTGCGCTTGCTCCATATGTTTTTCTTTTTCGAAAATCACATGTTCTATATGTGAGGTGCATGTGAACATGTGCCTCGGATCGGAGGAGCATGGCTGCATGGGCGAACTGTTTATCTTTGTTTGCATGTGTGTTTTTCTACTCCCTAAATCAAGCGACAAGAGAATGATTCATTTATGCTCAATCAGATTGTCTAGTTCTTGCATGATCAGAAGAAGAAAAAACGTGAACAACCAGGACAGAGTATGGGCCATAACTCCACCGGAGCAGGACCTTAAATATTTGTACATATGATGCTCGTCCAGTGACCAGCGCACCTAGCTAGCTGACCTTTAGTCAGTTCTCAAAACACTATTACAGGAATAATCACTATGAACGCTCTACCATAACTAATTTTCACTAAAACTAGATGATACTCCGTGTGTTGTTGCAAACTAAAGTTAGTACACTGGAAAAGATCTCATAAGATCATAAAGTGCAACATAAAATGAATGGGGTGCGCGAAAAGGGTGCGTGAGACCCTATTTATGGTAAACAAAAAGCTTGTCCATGAGGTCAGCTTTACAAAGTTCAAAATCGTTTAGCATTAAAGGTGGAAATAGGTCAAATACAGATCGGATAGTGTCCTTTCTACTCTTTTTTTATATATATTTTTCAAAGTGAATATAGATATGAATACGGATATTAATGAACATAAATACATATCAGATGTTACTCGAATACGAATACGGATTAGATATAAACTCAATTCGGTCGAATATGAGTATCCTACAACTTCCTTAGAAAATATGCCATAAGCTTCATCAAATAAAAATAAATAAAGGTCACCTTGATGTCTGCTCGTTGAGGTAATCAAAATGGATATCTAGTTTGTCCAAAGCGAAGTTCAGATGGTAGAGTTATAGTTTCCAAAAGAATTCCACTCAGAATCCGGATATAATCCGTATCCGTATCCATATCCTCATCCAACTCTATTGGAGTACCATATCAGCATCCGTTTCCATAAAAATAATTCTGATACTATCATATATGTAACCCTTTTTTATTTGAATGTTGATTTGCTTACTACAACCGTGTTTTGCCAGATATGAATACCATAACAGATTATCCAATGTCATTTTCCACCCTTATTTAGCATAGTATAACAAATGGAATATTCATGACAAAAAATGAATATAAATAATTCAAACTTGCTTGCTACAATGCAACCTCAGTAAGCAAAACTTGAAAAGTTCCATGAGATTTGGCCATGCACAATGCATGTACTCCCTCGGTTCAGAAGACATATTTTAATTGACTAAGTTCAAGCTTTGACCGTAAATTTATTGTACCATGTTTTGTTAATAATTATAAAATCACAACCAATAAAAAAAGTGCTTTTGAATGCGAAATTAATAATACCATTTATGTGTTGCATAACACAAATAATATACTTAACTGTTGAGCTTAGGTAATCAAAATATGCCTTACATTTATAAACAGAACGAGTAGTTAGAAGAAATATGAAATTTCAGTATGTTAGAACAGAAATTATATATGAACATATTACGAAAATCATCAAGTTGACCGAGGTAAGCCTCCATAAATGTCGAAAGCATGAAGAGAGCATCATATCTAAACGGCCATCGCAAAATCGAAGCATTGCAGTTACAGAAATATCCAAAGATTGTGTGAAGTCTCTTATCAAAATGATTGACCAAAGCTCTCTCAATCTGCACCAAAATTACCCGAGCAGAGAATTTTGCTACATCAGAAAATGATCGACGTATTGTTATGTGCTGAGTTGGAATCAAAAGAAAAAATAAGTTTTGTAGCACAGAAGTACAATCTGCACAGTGATTCCACTCCCCAGAGCCCAGCTATAGACCAAACAACTAATTATGTAGCGCTGGATGGAAGTTCATATAATAACATGTATAGTGTCAAATTCTTATGTTTGCAATAAAGATTGTATAAACAATGGGCAAACAACAGAGCATAGCGGTTAATGTACAATCTGGAAAGACAAATTGGAATGCCAAACATTTAAGGAAAGCTTTAAAACATAGCAAGGTAATTCAGAAGAGCTCTTGTTCAACAATATTAGGATACTAAAACCCAAGTAAGTTGAATAAATACTGGAAATAAATCGGAGGCAGTCACATAATGCATGAAAAATGGGAAGGGAACATGTCATGGTAGGAAATGTAATCAAGGACAAACAAAAAAGGGATCTTGAATAGAAAACCGGGAAAAAAAAATCCCCAGCTGCAAATTTGGTAGTACACATGCTTCTCTCTTCCTATTGCTTGGCTTGCTGCTCATCATCGAGTTTTAGCTGAAAACAGAAGATTAATCCCACATTAGCACTAGACCATCGGTGGGCCAAAAGAAAAATTCAGGAGGGTACCTGAGCGCCACTGGTAGCATTTCCAGAAGCAGCCGTGAAACCTCCAGCTATAGCCTTGCAAACTAATCACATGCGAGGCACATGTATACACCTACGGACAGAGAGGGAGAGCAACTCCAATCCATGAATGAAATCAGTGGAGAGAATGTACAGGACTGCAAAAAGTGTGTAATCGGAAGGAGATCACAAAACACTAACCAAACGAACAAGTTTGCATGAAAGCACGATCGGTATCTCCTTTCCAAGCAGACCAAAACCCCAATTGCTCTGGAAAAATAAGTAATCGACAACTGAAATGACGGGATAGAGATAAAACCAAGGAAAAATGAATAAACTAACATACAATAAAATCTGGATGTTGAATGGTAGAACCGCATGCCATCTTGGTGAAAAGAACTGATTGAATTTGCCGCTAGTGGGATTCCACCGACCTGCTTAGGCTCTGTACACAAAAAAATCAAGATGAAATAAACAGCAGGAGGAGAGAGAGAGAGAGAGAGATGGGAGCGTGGGGGGGGGGTTGGGTTTGGGAATGAAAGGGAAGGGGGACGAACCGTAGATTCTTCACCGCCTTCCTCTCATCTAGTTAATTCGATATCGCTCGTTTGGGCAGCGTTCATGGTGGTAGTGACAGATCGAGGGCGGCATCATGGTGAGAACGGGACTGATAGAGAAGGCAACGGCCAATTGGGCAGGGAACGGGGCATCTGGAGGAGGAGCTGGGGAGGGGAGAAGACACGGGAGTAGTGAAAAGGAATGGGGGTAGGTGAGAGAAGACACGGTGAATCTTAGGCAAATCTGGCACATCTGAATCTCATCCAACGTCTGGGATTAATTAAGATGATGTGGCTAAAGGAGAGGGCAGAAAAAATAGTTGGTAGGGACTAGCTATTTAGTTATAGAGGATAGACATCACACACGATTCTTCATCACAGATTTTTTTTAGAAAACCGGTTGTCTATAATGTAACATCACAGTGTCCTTTTATAGTCATTTGTGATATCTTGTCGATTCGATCGATCACTTCCATCTATGTGTAAAATTTCTAAGCCAACAATCTCTCCTCAAACCCTAACACCATAAATCTGTTGCACCCCCTTACCTCTCCCCTCCTTCCCATAGATTTCTAGATCTGATTTGTCGCACCCTCAACCCTTTCCCCGTCCTCTCCTTCAAGATCTGGTCAATCTACAAGAGGGAGCACATGCGCGGGGTGGAGGGGAGGGGAGGGGAGGGGAGGGGAGGGGGGCAGCCTGGCAGTAGGGCAGCAAGGCGGTCTCTGGGATGCTTCCACCTCTGTCGTCGCCAAGCTAGCAGCCTCGAGCGTACACCAATCTACTTGTTCAAATCCCCTACGGATGAGACAACCCAATCGATCCATGGATCTGAGCCGTGTGTAACCGTAGTTTCGCGTCAGCCAAATCCTGCAAACTTGCGTGATCCAATTTAGGGAGAAGGTGGGTTCTCATTGTTTCACTATCTATTTCTTGCTCCTTTTTTGTTCTTCTTTCTTGCACCAATTGTTCCAGCAACGAAAGCATAATCGCGGTGGAGTTGTTTCCCTGAGTTTTGTTTGGTATTGTAGGAGAAGATATTGGTCGAGCACCCAAGTTTGGCATGGCGCGGTCACGGGTGTGGTCCAAATTCAGCTGAATACCCAAACTTTTTTGCAAAAGCGAGGTATGTCGTGCTCATTTTGGTGTATGTAATATATAAAAACAACCCAATCCCACCGTTCGTTTGGGCTAGAGGTTGAAATCATTCGTTTGGATAGGGCTTGGAAGTTGAGAGTCTAATTCCTACCATTTTAATAACAGGGGAGAGGGGAAATTGCACTCTAAAGAACATCTCAACCCTTCATCCTAACGTATGTTATCATCTCAAACAAATTAGAAGTTAATTTTCAGTGATTTCCATCTCTTCTACCAAACAAGGGATTGAGATTAAAAGTTAAACTCACTTGTCTCATCTCACTACAAACTCTCTCCTCCAAACTTCCATGTCCATTGGCAAAAGTTACCAAATATGATGTTAGAGTCTCGCAGAGAAGCTTGAGGTTTTGGGTTCAATCCCTTCTACTGCCAATTTTTTTATTTTTTATTCTATCTCTTGTAGGTTGTGCTTTTTCTTGAGGCCTTTCATACCCTTGTTTTGTTTCCATATTTTTCTTAAATGATTGAATTTTGTGGCTTGTGCAAAGAAAAGAAGAAATTGGTGCAAATATTTTGGCTACATTAGCCCTCCAAAATTTCTTTTTACATGACACAAATAATATAGAAAAATCACATGATGTTAAAACATTTAGGTGTGGATTTTTTTTAATTAAACAGAAAAACATTTGGCGATATCTTTTCGGGACCAAGCTCACATCTGGGCACCATCTTCTCGTGCTAGGCTCACATCCAGGTGCCAGAACACCGCTTTCTTTTGATTCTTGCACTTTTAACATTTACCTTTTACATTGAATAATTTTTTTACTTTGAATACCCATCCTCAAAATCCTAGACCCGTCACTGCATAGGTTTTTATCAAGCCTTGGCTGGCACGGTTAGAGAAGTTGCAATCATGAAGGAGTCCTTCGAACAATGGAGATTTGCCCATGTGGATGTATGACCAACGCTTGTTGATCCTCATCTCGGTTGTTTTTCCCTCTTAGTCTATTTTTGGGCCTTTCATGTTCCTCTATATTTGTATATATTGTACTATCTCTGTGTTACAACACATGTCCTTTTAAATCTGGGTCTAAATTTGAAATTTTGTCCATGAATGTAGAAAATTCTAGCAATCTTTACATCAATAAATTGATAATACTAAGTCCATCGTGAAATATAATTTTATAATATACACTTATTTTTTTTTGAAAAATCATATTTTTATTGAAATTTATGGTTAAAATGTAATCTTAAAGATTGTGCCAATGTCTATATCTACATGTGTTTGTGACACCGACGAAGCACTCCTTACTGTTAAGAAGAAAAAACTAATGGCAATGTTATGTTTGGTACACTACATATGCAGTGGACTAGTGAAATTGTGTTATCAGAGATGAGCATCCAAGTTGACAAGGTTTAGAGCGAAACCTACCATATAGCTAACAATGACTACGAGCAGCATATATGCAAATGTGGGGGACTTATTGAATGACATTTTGAATTTACCAAAAACATTATTTTATCCCCTCAACTATTGTCTGAATCTAGATTTAGTACCTAGACACCAAATCAGAAAAGTTTGACCCTTAAATATCAAAACCATACATGTCCCATCCCTGAAACCACTGCAAGACAGCTTGGATGATGTGGTAATGGTTTCGCACACGTGGTAGCCCAGTTAGCATAAAAAATAGGGAAAATTCAAAAAAAATTAGAAATTTCGAAAAATCATAAAAAAAACCATAAATTTTACAACAGAAGGAAAAAAGGGGAAAAAAGATTTAGAGAAAAATCAAAATATTTATAAAAAAAATATTCTGGTTTCAATAACACATATAATCCTCTTTCCTGATTTTTCATGAGTGTTCATAAATTATTTGTGAGTTTCTTTTTGAAATTTTCTAGTTTTTCAAGAATACTTATGATTTATTTTTCTTTGCTCGAGCCTCACTGCCTCCCACAACCCTTGTCGAAGGAAGCCAGCCACTGCACGCCAGGCCCCAACAACCGAGGCGCGAGCCCGGGCCACCCACAGCGTGCGTAGCCGCTACTCGTAGCACACCTGACCACGCCGAGGGGCGGTGCCCTTTACACGCAGCAGATCTAGCCGTTGAGCTCCACCGCAAGTCTAGATCCGCCGCAGCCAACCACTTGCTACCAGGTCGAGCACCACTCGAATGCCACTAGGCCGACAGAACCCACACACAAGGCTCCACACGCTAGCGCTCCTGCCCACGCCGACAACTCATGCAGCAGATCTCCCCTGCCGTGCCGGCCCAGTGTCACATCCCGTTTTTTCAAAACCTAAAAATTAGGGCTTACAAAAATTTTGACGCTAATAAAATCTCTTTCAACTAGAACTTTCATTCGAAGCATGCTTATGCTAAACCCTGGCATGGTCATATATACACGTATATGTGACATATGATTGTGCCCCCTTTTCGCCATTTGGAGTTTCTCGAGATTCTTGAAGCATGTAATGTCATAGGGTGCATATGCATTCAAACCCAAAACCACTATCTGGCATGTACACCTATATATGCATATATGCTAACCTTAAAGTCTTCCCTCTCGACAAATCGACAAAACCCTAAAAGCAACATATGATCTTATGACTCGAACCAAGGTGTTATAACTTTATCTAACCCCTACTATGACATGTATGCCATCTCACCTTTTCGAAACCCTAAACCCCTACCCCTAACCCAAATCTTTTAATAGATACCTTTTGAATAAGAAAACCTAAAAGCTATATCACATAGAGTTTCCTATTTCCTAAAGATTCTAGAAAAATTCTTGAAGTTGTACAAAACTATTTCTCACCAAAAGATAAAATAATATGATGGGGTCTAGTTTAAAAAATTTCAAACATATTTAACATTGAAATTGGAGCTGATTGGGACCTTGAACTACAACCCTACCAAATATTGCTCAGAAAAATCTCATAAAATCACACCATCCTCCACATGTCTCTATTAGCTCAAATATACAAAAAGTTGAGCACCCCAGTTCAAAAATCTTGCATGAACTTCGTTCAACACTTCTGCCATATTTCTCCTCTCACATGAAATGAAGACCAAAGCTCAATGGAAAAATCCCTAAAGATTCCTAGAGCCCTTCCTTCATCTTAGGACCCCTTTCTCGTCATTTCATCTCCAACTAAAGTCCCCTATCCAACTTGTTGGATCGGTGGCTTCCGACAGAGGGGGGGGTGAATGTCGAACTAAAAATTTCTTCACAAGATTAGAGCACAAAACTATTGATTAGCTAATGTGTTCAGATCAAGGAATGCAGCGGAAAAACAATCGACAAACGGGTTGAAAAGATTACGCAAAAAAACACAGCCAGATCGGAAGTTCCGGTGTCAATATCGGAAGTTCCGACCTGACCGGAGGTTCCGAAGTTACCCCAATTTTGAACGCTCTGGAAAAATTGGAACTTCTGACTCCCAGATCGGAACTTCCGATGTGGCCGGAGGTTCCGGTGTCACCCCGATTTTGAATGCTCGAAAAAAATCGAAACTTCCGACTCCTGGATCGGAACTTCCGATGTGGATCGGAACTTCCGACTCCTGGATCGGAACTTCCGATGTGGATCGGAACTTCCGACTCCTGGATCGGAACTTCCGATGTGGATCGAAATCTGTGAACGTTTTACCAAGCGACGATCTGCTGTTTCGTCAAAACCGGAAGTTCCGATTTTCTTACTCCGGAAGCCACCGATCCAACAAGTGGTATCAGAGCCCGGTCTCGCTTCTCTATAAGCTTTGACCGGCTTTGCGAGCCATGGCTTCCCACGGATACTCGACTCGTCCTCCTGTCTTCAATGGGACGGACTGGGAGTTCTGGAAAAATCGAATGAAAGTTTTTATCCAGTCAGAGGGGCTTGCTATTTGGAAAATCATTGAAAAGAACGACTTTGCTCTTCCTGCCGAAGTGACGGCTGCAAATCAGGTTGATGTTGAAAACAATTGCAAAGCAATAAACTATTTGCTTTCTGGTTTGGATAGGAAGGAGCACGAGCGGGTTGCTCATCTTGATACCGCTCACAAGATCTGGTCGACCTTGATCACCTACCATGAGGGGTCCGACCAAGTCAAGATTGCTCGAGCGGATCAATACAAAGTTGAATACAATCGCTTTGAGCAACGTTCTGGGGAATCAATTTCTGAGCTTTTTGAGAGATTTGAAAGAATTGTGAATAAGCTCAGGAGTGTGGGAGTGAGGTACTCTGACTCAGAGATGGCTAGGCATGTGTTGAACATATTAGAGCCCGCTTTTGAAGTGCGGAAGATTGCCATCCAAGAGTCCGCCAATCTTGCCACTCTCACACTCGATCACCTGTTCTCCAAGCTCTCTACTCATGAGATCACTTCGGAAAACAGAAATGGTTCAAAGACCAAGACTTTGGCTCTTGTTGGGAACACTTCCTCGGATCCATCGGGGATAGTGTCTCCCAGTGTCAACTCTGACACTTGCATGATTTCTTCTTCTTCTGGACTATCTCTTGCAGCCTTATCCTCTTTGTCTGATGATCAACTTGAGTCTCTTCCCGAGGATGAGCTCGCGTTATTTGCAAAACGCTTCTCTAAGGTATACAAGAATGTGAGAAATAGGAGAAGGAAATCCTCGGACATCACTTGCTATGGATGTGGTGAGAAAGGCCACATTAGATCCGAGTGTCCTAATCCTAAAGAGAGAAACAAGTTTGCCTCTAAGTTTCAGGACAAGAGAAGAAACAACTTTGGATCAAGGCCCAAGATGCGTGAGGCGGAGAAGAATCTTCGTCGAGCTCTCGCCGCTTTTGGAGATAGCGACAACAGCTCCAACTCTTCTTCATCTTCCTCTTCCTCAAGCGAGGATGAACCGGAGCTGCCCAGGCACAAGAAGAAAGGGAAGAAGAAGGTAGAACATGGCTTCACCGGCATGTGCTTTATGGCGAGATCCGAACAAGAGAGCGACGACGAAGATCTTGAAAGCGATGTAAGTTGCACCTTCGATGAGCTCAGTGTTAGGCATGATAAACTGCTTGATATGTTTGATGTGCAAAATGATACCTTGTTTGCTTCAATCAAGAAATCTAAAGACCTGACTAAGAAAGTTAATTCTCTTACACTAGAAATTGCTAAACTGAAAAGTAATGAGGATGAGTGTGTTAGTTGTGATGTTCTACACAAAGAATTTCTTGAAGCTAAAGATGCACATGCTAGTGTAAGTGAGTTGCTCAAATCATCCATGATTGAAATTGATAAACTTAAGTCGAGCCCTTGCTCCTTTTGCACTTCTAAGGATGATGATTTAAACTCTCTGATGAAAGAAATTGACATGCTTAAGGCTTCACAGGCTAGTTTGCCTTCTTGTGGATCTCTAGGATGTTCCTCTAGCTTAGCACCTCTGAATGAGTTGAATGAGGTGAAATTGTGCTTCGCTCTAGGTTTCGTGTTGCATATATTTGTCATCCAAGAGCTTATGGTCTATAAGGACAATCTAGCCAAGCTTAAAACTATTTATCTTGCTGGTTGCATTGCTCACTCATTTCATGCTAATGAACTCAAGAATGCTAAGAACCAACTTGCTAGCATTAGTTCTAAGAGCACTCAAGAATCTTCTCCATGTCTGAGATGCAAGTATTTGGAAGATAGAAATAAAGAATTGAATCAATCTGTGCTTGAAATGAGAAGACCAGTGTGTGATAAATGCTCTGAACTAGTTGAAGAAAATCAGGACCTAGGAAGACATATCTCTGAGCTTTACAGAAAACTCACTTTGGCTAATGCTACTGCTTCTAAGCTACCTGTTGATGCTTCTCATGTTAATTCCTCTACTTGCACATTTTGCCATGAGCTTGAGAATGATGTTTCTGCTATGCATGCTGCATTTAGAGAAAGGTTTAAGAAAACAGTAGCTGAGACTTGTAGCATTGTGTGTGTGTCTTGTGAGTCTCTAAAACTTGAACTAGGAGCATACAAAGAAAAATATGAGAAAGCTGTTAGAGTGTCAGCCTCAGGAGCTTGTCTCACCTGTGCTTCTTTGCTTGGGGAAGTTGATTACCTCAAGAAAACTTTGGAGAGATTTTCTGGAGGTAGAAAAGAACTTGACATGATCTTAGACAAGTCTAGAGTTAGCTCAGGCAAAGGTCTAGGTTTTAATCATGTGGAAGAAAATAAGAATCATCCTCCTCATCCCATTGGTTCTCTTGGTAGAGGTTTGATTGCAATAGCTCAGGGGGAGAGGGGAACCGTGTTTAAGTCAGGTGGTTATCTAGATTCACCGCTTAAGGACAAGAGTGCTTCAGCTTCAGTTGGTGCTACCTCGCATAGGGTAAAATACCAATGCACTCATTGTCATAAGGATGGTCACCTAGTTGAGTTTTGCTTTCGACGTCTCAAGGAGGAGCGTCGTGACCGTGTTCGTGCCCTTAGGGGTATTCAACGACGCAACAATGCGTTGAGTGCTCCTAAGACACACACGAGGCCTCAACATGTTGAGGTTTCTGGTGGCTCTAACAGGCGACAGGGTTTAGGTCGCTTAGAGTTTTCTCGCCGTCCTCTTGGAGGTGGTTCACGTGTTCCGGTGCGTGACATTCCTCCGCGGCGAGGTCTAGGTCAGGGTCGTAGAGTTGCTCAAGGTATTGCATTGCATACTAATCACTCACGATCTTTTGTTCCTTTTCAGCGAGTGACTCAGTACTGGATTCGAAAATCTTTGCTTACTAACCCCAGTAGGATTTTCGAATCCAGTACTGAGCCCACTCATTTTCGGTCTTTTGTATAGGTTGGCCGGCGAGGGTTGGTGAACATGTGGCTCGTTGATTCCGGGTGTTCACGTCACATGACCGGAAGCTCAAAATGGTTCACCTCCCTCAACAAGACGTCCGGTGATGAGTACATCACTTTTGGAGATGACTCCCGTGGACGTGTGACACACAAGGGCGCAGTGCGAGTCAACAACAACAACATTCTCAAAAATGTTGCCCTTGTGAGTAAACTGAAATACAACCTCATTTCTATTTCACAGCTCATTGATGATGATTATGAGGTGTGTTTTAAGAAGAATGGATGTCGTGTTCTTGACTCTTCGGGTGCACTTGCTTTTGGTATTTCCCGTCCCGGTAGAGTTTTTGCTGCTGAGTTTAGTTCTTCTGAGTCTAGATACTTTCTTGCAACTAGTTCTTTAGTGTTTCAACTTTGGCACCGACGTTTGGGGCATGTTGGTTTTGACCACTTGACTAGAGTTGGCAGCCTTGACCTTCTGAGAGGTTTGCCCAAACTCAAACCAGTCAATGATTTGTATGCGCCCCATGTCGTCATGGCAAACAAGTTGCCGCTTCTCATCCACCTGTCAATCAGGTGAAGACCAATGGACCTGCTCAGTTTTTACACATGGACACTGTAGGTCCAGCTCGAGTTCGATCGGCGGGTGGGAAGTGGTATGTTCTTGTCATTGTTGATGACTATTCTCGGTTCTCTTGGGTGTTTTTCATGGAGCACAAATCTGAGGCATTTGAGTTTTTTTGAGACTTGGCTTTGAGGCTCTTGAATCTCTTTCCTGGCTCTTTGAAGGGAATTCGCAGTGATAATGGGTTAGAGTTCAAGAATGCTTCTTTTGCAGATTTTCTTGCTGATCGTGGTGTTGAGCACCAATTCTCCACTCCACGCACCCCACAGCAGAATGGTGTTGTGGAGAGGAAGAATAGGACTTTAGTTGAGATGGCAAGAACGATGCTTGATGAGTATGGCACATCGCGACGGTATTGGGCCGAGGCCGTCAACACCGCTTGCTATGTGTCAAATCGAGTTTTTCTGCGTTCTTCTCTGCACGTGACATCTTATGAGCTTATGTTTGGGAAGAAGCCAAATGTGTCCCATCTTAGGGTTTTTGGTTGCAAATGTTTTATCCTGAAGAAGGGCCTTCTCGACAAGTTCGAGTCGCGAACTTCTGATGGTATCATGCTTGGATACCCTGGACATTCGAAAGGATATCGAGTACTTAATCTTGAGACTAACACCATTGTTGAGTCCTGTGATGTGACTTTTGATGAGGCTAGCTCTGCTAGACCCGAGCTTTCAGGTGTTTCACAGGAGTCCGAGTCGATCTTCCAGGATGAAGATGACTTTGAGAGTGGCGTGGGCCGTGCCCCCACTTCTCAGGCGGCAGCTGTTGGTCCTCCAGTGACCTCTTCTACAGTAGCTGAGGGTCCAGCCCCGACGACTTCTTCATCGGCGGTGGCACCTTCTTCACCGGCGGCTCAGCTTCCTACCCCTTCTTCAGCTGAGGTAGAGGCTGCCGAGGCTACTTCTACTCGAGTTCCAGATGAGCTCGAGGGTCCACAACGCCTCCAGAAGGATCACCCTCCAGCGCAGATCATCGGTGACATTTCTGAGCGTGTAACTCGCTCTAGGTCCATTCCTTCCTCAGAACTTGCGCATTCAGCTTTTGTTGCATCTTTTGAGCCCAAAGATATATGTCATGCACTTTCTGATGATAGTTGGGTCAATGCTATGCATGAAGAGTTAGAAAATTTTGATAGAAATAAGGTTTGGACGCTTGTGGAGCCTCCACTTGGTCACAATATCATTGGAACCAAGTGGGTGTTCAAGAACAAGCAAAGTGAGGATGGCATTGTTGTTCGCAACAAGGCTAGACTTGTAGCCCAAGGGTTTAGTCAAATTGAGGGTTTTGACTTTGATGAGACCTTTGCACCGGTAGCTCGCTTGGAGGCTATACGCATTTTGCTTGCGTTTTCAGCTTCTAAGAAGTTCAAGCTTTATCAAATGGATGTGAAAAGTGCATTTCTTAATGGTTTCATTGAAGAAGAAGTCTATGTTAAACAACCTCCAGGATTTGAGAACCCTAAATACCCTAACCATGTGTTCAAATTGTCCAAGGCTCTCTATGGTCTTAAGCAAGCTCCTAGAGCTTGGTATGACAGACTTAAGAGCTTTTGATTCAAAATGGTTTTGAAATGGGGAGGGTAGACAAAACCTTGTTTCTTCTTAGGCGTGGCAATGACCTTCTGATAGCACAAATCTATGTGGATGATATAATCTTTGGTGGCTCCTCTAATGCTCTTGTGTCCAAGTTTTCTGAGATGATGAGCAGGGAATTTGAGATGTCCATGATAGGTGAGCTCCAATACTTCCTGGGGCTACAAATCAAGCAGACAAGGGAGGGCACTTTTGTACATCAGGCCAAGTACACCAAGGATCTATTGAAGAAATTCGGGATGAGCGATGCCAAGCCAATCAATACCCCGATGTCTACTGCAACGTCACTTGGTCCTGATGAAGAAGAAGAGGCAGTGGACCAGAAGGAGTTCAGGAGCATGATCGGCTCCCTCCTCTACCTGACGGCGACCAGGCCGGACATCCAGTTCGCTGTTTGCCTATGTGCGAGGTTTCAAGCCTCGCCGAGAGACTCCCACCGGCAAGCTGTGAAGCGCATCATGAGGTACCTTCGATCATCCCCTGAGTATGGACTTTGGTATTCATGCTCCTCTGTTCTTGGGATTTGGGGTTTTTCTGATTCAGACTTTGCCGGGTGTAAGATAGACCGCAAGAGTACTTCTGGCACTTGTCATTTTCTTGGCACCTCTCTTGTTTCATGGTCCTCTAGAAAATAATCTTCTGTTGCACAATCTACTGCTGAAGCTGAGTATGTTGCTGCCGCTAGTTGCTGTAGTCAGATTCTTTGGATGATTTCGACTTTGCAGGATTTTGGGTTGTCCTTTGATAGTGTTCCACTTTTCTGTGATAACACTAGTGCTATTAACATTGCTAAGAACCCAGTGCAGCATTCAAGGACTAAGCATATAGATGTGCGATTTCATTTTCTGAGAGACCATGTTGAAAAGGGTGATGTAGTGCTTCAGTTTGTTGATTCTGAAAATCAACTCGCGGATATCTTTACCAAGCCATTAGATCCCACACGATTCTGTGCACTTAGAGGGGAATTGGGGATTGTTCATCCCCATGGGTTGGTTTGAGGGGGAGTCTTCTCACTGTGTATCATAGTGTAATATAGTGCATTTTGCATCATTTGTGATATATCATGTGCACTTTACATGTTCACGAGCTTTGTCTATTATCCTTGATGAAACAATGAGTTCTACCAGTTCGCTATATGCCATACTCTGATTGTCTAGCTCATTTCACCATATTTTGATATGTGTTTTCAAGAATCTGTGATGCTAGCTTAATTGGACAAACAACTTGAATTTAAATCTTTGATCTACTGATGAGTTGCCTGCTAGGGAATCCTTTGCTTTTGAATCTGCTCATGACTCTAGTATTGCAACTATGATCTTTGTGTATGACTGGTTAAAGATAGGACTTCATGGTAATCTTGATTAGGGCTGCTAGTGGCTTAACATGCCTAGGCTTTTGTGGCTCGGGTCGGAGAATGCTTATTGTCATGAAAAGTCACTAGTTTTTGCTCTACATGCTTGAAATCTATCATATGCTAATGGGAAAAATGCTCAAATAGGGATGAATCACTCAAGGTACTTGCTCGTGCAGGAGGTAGTACTTTGGTTGTGGCTAGTCCAAATAATCATGTGGACTCAATGAAAAAGTCAGGATGGATCACTCAAGATACTTTCTCGTGCAGGGGGTTGTATTTTGGTTGTGCCTAATCCATTTAATCATGTGATTGCTTAATTCAGCATGTGGTAGAGTTTTTTTTGGTCCTAATCTTGATCGGTTGTCCTCCTAGTCATGGCTTAGCGCTAGGTTGTCATACTTCACTCATGTTTAGAGTCATTGCAATTGTGACTACCTAGTCTGGCACTCATTATTAGTGAACTCTTTAATATGCTAAGAAATTGATATGCTAGCTGCTCTTCTTGATCTACATGTCTTCTTATGGTTTGGTGAGCACCTATGTGGCATATTAGCACTTTTTGTGTCTCATTCTGGATAATCTTCAAAGCTCGCTCAAACTGAAAAATTAAAATTTCCATGCATACATGCTTATCTTTGGTATCCTATCATTGCCTAGGCTAAGATATGGCGTGATTTCCCTTGATGACTATAGTGCCAAAGGGGGAGACATAGTAGTATCAATCACACCTTGGCATTCTTTGACGAGATAGGCATGTGTGTGTTCTGGAGTAGATCATAGACATATGAGTCATAGGAGTGAGGGGGAGTCTCAGGGTTTATGTTTTGCCTTCACTCATTTTTGATCCTACTCTTGTTAACATTCACTTGGCCCGGTGCTTGTTTTCTCTTTCTTTTGGCCAAGTGTGAATTCTTGCAACTTGATTGCTTTTAATTCTTTAAACCAACTCAAATTCGATTGATTGAGAGATGTTGGCAATATATTCATCAAGGGGGAGATTGTGAGTCGTGTGATGACGTGTACATCTGTGTGATGAATATCTTGCCACTTTGTGTTGCGTTGAATTTGAGGTTGCATGAATTCGGTTTTGAATCTGTGGTTGATTGTTTGAGTTTCTCAATTTGTCTCAAGGAAAAATTGAGTGGATAAAGGATTTTTCTCGACTGACTTGGGTCAAGTGGAAAACTTGTGCTCGCGACGCTTTGCTTGGTCTATTGTGTGCAGGTGCGAGTTGGGTGCGGCGATGGTTCGGCCATATGGACTGGCATGATTGCTTGGAGGGCTGAGATGCGGTCAAGGAGGTGGCGACGACATCGTGCGACTTAAAAGCATGTACGCGGACGACAAGAAAGCGGGTGAAGACGAGAAGTGAAGACCAAGTCAGTGCGAGGGCGTTTTGGTAAAAACGCGGAAACTACCAAAGCTCAACCAAGAAACTGCGGCGGCGGCCGGAAGCGGTTTAGGGTTGGTAGCTTAGGGTGGAAGGAAAATCGAGAGGTGGCTAAGCTATTTAGACGCGTTGAGATGCGTGCTAAGTAGTTAGGCCCATTAGGGCATGAGGCCCAAGAGTGGAAGAGGGGGTTGTCCCTCCCCACTATAAATAGGTAATTAGGGTTTCTTAACCCTTGAACCTTTTTGATTAGCTTTGAGAGCTGCACAAAGAGAGTGCTTTGCCTAAGATGAGAGGCATGTGAAAACACTAGAAAATCCACGAAAATTAATACAAAAAGATTTCCAAGGAAAGCCATGAGTCTCCCCTTGTGAGTGTGAGTTTTTCTCTTCTTGGCTCTTTGGATTTTCGTTCTTGTTTCTTGAGGTTTGGTTGGTGGAAGAGATTGGTAGGACGTGGGAGATGTTTCTATGTTGATTGAGTATCAAAATCCCTCACAAGTTCTAAGAATCAATTGATTTGATCTCGTGCAAGTTTTTCCTCTCATTTGTTCTTGGAACAACTGTTAGTAGATTGGGGTTTTCTCTCCGATTTTCTTACTCCGGAAGCCACCGATCCAACACAATTGATTTGACCTAACCCTAGAACCACCCGAACATGGCATTCATGGAACACACTATTCCCTTTACTCTTTTCGGTGCGAAGCATCTCTATTCCCCTTGTCCACCTCCTCCCCTCTTCATGGCACAAGGGACATGTCCACGCATGCCCAGAAACACCAGGATGCGAGCATGCCGCTCGGTGCACACCCAGGGCAAGCATTGGGCATGTGCATAGCATGCACAGAACGCACACAACGGCATTGCCATGCCACTCGCCGACACCATCATGCCGCTCGTCGGTTCCTTGCCGCCCAATTTGCCGCCGCACGCCATGACCTCTCCCTCGGTCCCCTGCATCACAGCGTCGCCCCCATCACCCTCTGCACCCTATGCCCCTTCCCTTGCGCCGGGCCTATATAGAGTCCCTCGTTCACCCCACCATCTTCCTCCCCACCTCCTCGAGCCGGCACGCCTCTCAACTTCGCCTAAATCCTTCTCTTCTTCTTCAATTCAAGAGCTTCCGCCGCCTCGGCCATAAGCAATTAATTCAACGTCGAGTTTCCCTCGCCAAATTCCGTACACCATCATCCTTCCCCCTCCTTTTCAAACCCTTTCCACCCCTCAATTTTGAGCAATTGCCTCGGAGGAGGAAACCTCCAAAAGCTTGCCGAAGCTCCACTTGTGGCCACTATCCTCACCGGGAATCTCCGAAGTGGTAAGCCCACTTGCCGCTTGCACGTGGGCCTCGATCTCGACTAGTCCCACTGCTGTATAAGTGGTAGCACCTCAGAATTTTCCACCTCCGCACCTAGGACGCGCACTTGGGTCAGTTAGAAGCGTATTCTTTTTCTTTGACCTCTGGTTCCCTGTCCAAATAAACCATTGTTCCTCGGTTCGACCGGTTCATCCATTTCCAACCTGGTTTTCTTGAGTCTTGTTCCGGTTTTGGAAACAAGAAATCAGTGCCCATCTTTTGGCTCTATTAGATTTCCAAATTTCATAATATTTTAAATTAAAACAGTGAGGAGTAGGCTTAGGGTTTATTTTCCTTTTCTTTAGAATAGCATATATGTTGTATATGTTAGTGCTAGGGCACACCAAAATGATTTTTGCACATCTCTAAGTAGTTCAAAATTTTCGTAGCCCTCATAAGCTAAGAGATTAAATCATGTTATTTGTATACATATATCCGTATTATTCTCCCTGAAGGAGAGTTTGTGAGTACATTCAATGTACTCACCTGACTTGTTGATTTAGACAGACGAAGAGTGAAAGTGCATGTAGCCCCCATGTGTGGTTTTGGTAATTAATGGCAATCTCTATGGACTAATGATTTCATTGAGATGTATATGAAGGAATGTTCCATAGATAATGCATGAAGAAGATTGGATGGATTCGAGGATGAAAGCCATCAAGATAAAGATATGCATTGAGTTTTAGTAATGGATAACAATTCTTATGGACTACCGTTTCTTTGAGCTATATGTGAAGAAGTGTTCTATAGGTGATGCATGGGGAATATTGGATGGATTTGGGATGAATGCTATCAAAATCAAGATATGCATCGAGATCATTGAGTTCAAGAGATGAATACATTATGATCGAGAAGAAGCAAGTGAAGAGAATTTCGAAACATCAAGATTGAGTTCAATGAGTAAAGCAAATATGATCAAGCCGAAGTGCATGTGAGGAACAAGTAATGACCAAGATGGAGTTCATTGGAGGATCTCATAAGTGGTCATGTTTGGGCTTATGAGTTGAGCCGTGAGGATCAAGATCTTGAGAGGATAAATTAAAGAGAAGAATTCAAGATATGGCTTCAAGATGAGGTCATGGTGAGCTCATGAGTTGGGCCATGGTTGATCAAGTCTTGAAGCAAGCAATTCAAGTGATGAATTTATCGTGCCTCTCGAGAGATTGTGTTAGAGCATGAAGAAGATCAAGTGATGACCAAAAGATTGGTCATGTTAGAATTAAGTCATTGGTGATCAAGTCTTGAAGCAATGAAGTGTAATGAAGAGTTCATTGTGGCTTTCAAGATGTCAAGATAGAGCATGAAGTAAAGATAAAGGTTGACCAAGATGAAGTATGAGGATTGGATACTAGATGGTCAATTCACAAGTGTAAATGATGTACCACGTGGGATCAAGTGATCTAGTGGTATGGTAAGCAATTGTGAATTACGCTTTGTGAACTAACCGTTGTATTATGTGTTTGGTATTCCTATGTGGATTAGGTAATACTCATGGGCTTACCTCAAAAGGAAGATTTCAAATAGCCCATGTGAGGATGACATCAAGTGGAGATGGTCATCAAGGTTGAGAAGAGCAAGTTTAAGATAATCACCCCGAGGGATTATATGCTTGAAGCTTGCGGTCCATTTGGTGATAATAGACATGTGCAGATGTGCTTAAGTGAAGGCCTCTCATATTGGGATATGGGGAGCAAATTGAGTCTTCACCAACTACCGTGATCAAGTAAAGGATTCCGGCTTGAGGCAAGCGTGAACTTCGTCATCAAGCTCAAGCGGAATGCGCAAGGCAAAGGTATGCCTAAGTTAGGTTTTCCTAGTTTTACCGGTCTCAAGGTGTTTGGTGGGAGACCGGATTATAGGTTTGATAGCCGTACTATAAAGAGGGGCTATCGGACAAGTAGCTTGATCACGTCGTAAGTAAAGTGCTCAAACATTTACATGTGTTGCATCCTCCATTTTAGTTGATCTTAGGTAGTTTTCTGTGTGAGGACCTAGAGCTTGTTGATAGTTTCAAAACGAGCCCAAGATCATCGAAAACGGAGTTCGTATGTGAAAGTTATGCCCTTTTTCGTGTTGGTTGTTCTGGCAGTTTTGCTGGTCCGGAGGTTCCGGATAGAACCTCCGGATGGATTCCGGATGAGTCCAATAGCCTCTGGACTCGCCCGGAAGGCTGTCCGGAATTCAGCCCGGAATCCGGGTGGTCCGGAGGTTGGTCCGGAGGTTCCAGATAGAACCTTCGGATGGCTTCCGGATGGAGTTTCGGATGAGTCCAGTAGCCTCTGGACTCGCCCGGAAGGCTGTCCGGAATTCAGCCCGGAATCGGGTGGTCCGGAGGTTCGCCCGGAGGTTATGGATGGAACTTCCGGACCATGCGCGCTGTACCTAACGGTCAGATTTCGGTGGGCCATATAAAAGGCCCACCCCTTCTTCCCCAAGGGGCATCCGGTTGAGTTCTTTGAACCTCTCTCTCCTCCACCATTTTTGAAGCTCTAAAGCTTGAGAAGCTCCTCCCCTAGTGCTCAAATCCCATCAAACCTTTGAGGGAAAAGAAAGAGGAGCCCCGGATCTACAATCCCACCAAGCCAAATTTGAATCCCCCTTGAGTTCATCGCGTTGGTTTGCTTTGCATTGGTTGCATTGTTTTGGAGCTCTCACCTCCTCCCCCAATGCCCCAATCTCCCATCTAATTGAGGGAAAAGAAACACATAGTTGTAGGAGTCATTTGTTGACCTTCTCCTTTGTTCCTCTTCTCTCCAATCCCTCCATTGCATGAGCTGCATAGGGTGAGATTTGAGAGAGAGAGAGAGAGAGATTTGAGCACAAGTTGCTTTACTTTGCATTTGTTGTATTGGTTTGAGCTCTCCGCATCGATTGGTTCGAGGGAGAGTCCGGGAGCTTGTTACTCTTAGAGACCACCACCTCCTAGACGGTTTGGTGGTGTTGGCTCGATGATCTCTCCGTGAAGCTTGTGAAGAGGCCCGAGTTGTTTGTGAAGTGGTTGTGGAGCTTGCCATCTCTGGAGTGGAGGAAGAAGCTATCCATAGTGGATCGATGGTCAATCCCTCGAGAGGAGAGTGACTCGAGAGAGAGTCCACCCGTGGGCACCTCAACGGAGAGTAGAATATCGGTGGATATTTGAACTCCGGGAAAACATCGTTTGTCTCTTGTCTCCTTTACATTTCGTAATTCATACTTGCTATTATTGATATATCTTATGTAGAGTTTGAATTGCTTGCTAGTATCTTTTAATTGCCAATCTTGTTTATCATAAGTTGTTGGTGCACTTAGTGAGCCTAACATATTTAGGATTTATGCTTGAAAAGAATCCGACTAGTTTAATTCCGCATTAGGATTAAGCCAAATCCATAATTGTTTTAAATCGTCTATTCACCCCCTCTAGGCGACATCTAGGTCCTTTCAAAGAGGAATGCTACTCCGAAGACGATGACAGTGATTACGAGGGCTAGGGTATTACCCCAGTCAGTTGCTTATGGTTTGACATATTGATGGGCGATCTACCACGTGTATCTTTCCGCCGCGTATCTTTAAATCAGCCAATAGGCGTCATATGTGTAATAAAGACCTTCCCGGTCTATATATCAGATTCTGTATCAATTTTATGACTATGTTATCAAGCATCTTGTGTGTACTAGCCACTGATCATGGGATAAGTATAGTAAGCACAGGAGATTATCTGGCCTTAAAATCGGGTGCGTCACACCCAGAGCCACTGCAGATCTGGCCGCAAGCCCCCCCTCCCCACAAAGTCCCACCACCATACACTAGCGAGTGAGGCCACCACCGCATCCTCAACCTAGGGCCACCGCCCTGGCCTTTGCATGCCTGGCAGTCGTCGCCTCACACGAGTCGGCTTACCACCATCGCCTTCACCTTGGAGATCCCCCACCACCTTTGGTAGCGGGGCTCGCTGCCACCGCAGCAGAGGCTAGCGGCAGCAATGAGGGGTGTCGAGAGGAGGGCTGCTGGCAACGGCGCTAGGGTTCGTCTCTGGTGTCACCTTGGGAGCGACACGAGGGGTATGGGGTCTTTCCGAATGGCATGTAACCTCCAACACAAACTATAGTATAATCCTTTTAAATATATAATATATACTTTTTTAATTCATAGCAATCCACGACACTGTGCTTGTGCAAAAGAGCCGATCTAGACTAATTGATCATATTTGAGGTCACACGATGATCATAGCTTTACTCTTGAAGGGGAGATGTCCCAGAGTGAACTGTGTAAACAAAAAAGGGATAAATAATTAGCAATTCATCCCGCAAATAGCTTGACCTATAACACCAAAAGAAAGGTCTTACAAGAGGAACCGTTTTGACTCTGTACTGAAAAGATTCAGACCCATTTTGGGGGGTAATAAGCATTTTAGCGAAATGACAGGAGAGTTGGTTGTCCAACCATTTTTCCAGGCATGCTTATATGAATCTTATGCAGATTTTGGGGCAAATGCTAGCAGCTGCCAGCTATTCGAATAGCAATACTAGGATTTATGCTGCCCTCCCATGTGTAAAGATAGGTAATACTGTACAAATTTGTCAACATCTTGTTTCGTAGCAAAGAATTTTTGATGTGTATATATATATTACTTCCTCTGTTTCATAATGTAGGATGTATTTTGATTGATCAAGATAATACTTTGATCAATAATTACTCTATTATTATATTGTTTATGTGACATAAAATTGATATATTAGATTCGTATTTAAAAATATTTATTTATAATTATGACTTTGTATCACATAAGTCACATATTAATAGAGTAATTAATGATCAAAGTCTTATCTTAATCAATCAAAATGCGTTTGATATTATGAGATAAATAGAGTAGTTTTTAGAGGTACATTCGTCAGGGCATCCAAACGGTCTTATGTTGGCGTTATCTACTTGTCACGTTGAACTAAAACTGAGGTGACGGCAAAACTAAAAATGAGAGAGGTGTAAAGGTGCCACCGCATTTCAAAATTTGTTGACTAACATTTTATCAGATAATATGAAAGCCATGTCACACGTAATTAATACTGTCATATTCATATTTTATCATTTGATTATCTGTGTTTGGTATAATCTACATCCTCACTAATATAAATAGAAAGGAGATACATATATTCTTGCAACAAGTGTAGTGTTTCTATATTAAAAGTTAGCTAGAAATCTGATTTTGAAAACATGATAACAATTTTTACACAACTTATTAAATAGGGATAAGACCTTTTGTGTTCTTACAAAAGCTGACAATACGAAATTGACCCTTATAAAATCTACAAATCCTAATATACCTTTGCAACTGTTCTAACCTCCAAATTATTAAATAATAGTAAGTTTAGAACAGCACATCTCGAGCCTACGCCGCGGTGTTGGTCGATCTTTACCAACACCTACAGAACGGGGTTTCCGTTCGACTTCTTGGCTGGAACTGACGCTAGGTGGCAAATGCGAGGAACTACCCGCAGCACAGCCTACAGCATCAGAGGCAAACGCCATTCTCGTTTCCCTTCCACCCAAGCCCCTACGTGTTAGGGCTTTTCCGCTTCGCCAACGCCACGCCTACGCCGAGCTCGAGCCCCAGGCACCGCGCGCCACCTCCCGGGCGAGACACGATGGCCTCCGCCTCCGAGGCCGAGCTCGCCCTCCTCTCCGGCGAGGAGCTCGTGGACCACCTTCGCACCACCTACCGCAGGGCCGACTTTGATGCTGTCGCGCGCGTTCTCAACGCGCGGGACCGTAGGATGGCCCAGGTCGAGGCCGCCCTCGACGCAGCGAGTGCGCGCGAGCGCGTGGTCGCCGATGCCAAGGCCGCAACGGAGGCCGCGCTCGCCGACCTCGACGCCCTGCGGAAGAAGTACGAGGCGCTCCTGGGCGCACACCGCCGGCCGGGGCACGAGGCCGATGAGATGGCCCTCCTGGCCGAGGTCGCCGCCCCGGACCCGGTGCATCGGGACGAGTCGCGCGTCGAGGAGGCGAAGGAGGGGGAGGCGAAAGGCCCCGACTTTGTTGACCTCTGCAGCGACGAGGAGAAGGAAGAGGAGATGACGGTGGGGCCCCGCAAGGATTCGGACGAAGACGAGGAGGACACCGAGCCGCTGAGCCAGCGATGGAAGCGACTACGGCGAGATGAGCCTGGGGCTATGGAATCGGAGAATGGAGATGGACAGGGGCAGAGCAATTCGGTTGGTACTTTGGGGAATGATCAGCAGATATCTCCGCCTGCAAGGATGGAGTGCCCGGTGGCAAGAACTGGGCAGATGGTGGGTACGCCTGAGGATTCAAAGGCGGCAGCTTTGGTGCAGGGGAGGGGAGTTGTGAAACCAGAGAAGTTTGATGGGGAAATGCCGAGGGCAATGCTGCTTCCTTCCCCGGGGCTTCTTGAAAGGAGCGCTGTACAGAAGTGTTCTTCCAAGAGTGACCATCGTAGAGCCGAAATTGACGAGAAAGAAGGCTCATCTTATGGTGTTCCAGCAAGGGGAGATAGTCAACCACCAAATGGGGATGCTAAAATGAACAAGACACCAATGGTGCAATCATCAGCCAAATGTGGGAACAAAGAAGTTGGGGCTGATATGCAGAAATTCCCATCTCTATTAAGGCAGAGTGAGGAAAAGATGATCGCATGGGAAGGAGTTCCATTTGAAGCTTACAACGGTAAAAGCACCTCTGTCCAGGTAAAAAGGGAGAGAAGCTCGTTACCTTCAATCATTACAAGGGATTGGAAGTCTGAAGGACATATGATTGTCTCACTTCTAAACAACAACTACATGGAGCTCTCTATGCAAGCTCTCTGTGCTCTTTACCGCCAAAGGAAGTTAACAATTGAAAGTACTGGACTCAGCAAGAAGTTTGATGCATTCAGGTGTGTCAAAGTTGAATTTGCTGAATGTTAAAGACCAGTTCCTTAGATCATTACATATTTTGCGCATATCAATTATCATACTGTTTTTGTTTAGTTCATACTAGTCGTAAACCTCAAATAGTCTTAATTGTGTTAGTAATCAAAATCAATATTGCAAATCTATCGTATTAGGAATCAGAACGGACCTTGAGTAAAAACTTTGAAATTTTATCAGTAGAAGAAAATATAGGAGAGGACCAAGGAGAAGGTACAAAAAGGTTTAGCCAAGCCGCTTGAAAATAGACTGTCTTTAACAAATTGGAACTGCCATAGCTGTTAGAAACAGAAGTGCATGACAGTATGGACCACCTAATACTAATTTATAGCTCATAGCAGCTACACGGTGCTGTATGTCTTATTTGTTTGTTGGTCATATAAGTAATCAATACACACTTAGTGCTAATATATCTCTTATCTGAGCTTTGTATATTATTTTGTTAAATATTGTTGACCAATAAATTATTTAGTATTCTTTGTGTCTAAATATGAAGTTTGGAAATATACATAGAGTAGATTGTTCCTTCCTGACAGAATATAGCCATTCTTCTATATAGTGAAGTTCATTAGTTCTATTGTGGATAAGCAAGAGATGGATTTTTACATCAGATGCTGGATTGTTGTGAAGAATCAAAGAGAAATAAACAACTAAATAAGAGGCCACTGAATCAAAGCAGAATTTCATGGCCAAACCTCAGTTTACTTTGTACATTAGGAGGTCTACTAATGTTCAATGTTCCTCTCCAAAATAACAATAAAAAATAATGTTCAGTATCCATTCATGTATTGCCTTTGTGCAACTGAAAGCATCACGCAGAAGTGGGCAATAATTTACATCCTTGAACTTTCTACTCGGTTTTCTGTGTGATGTATTCAGCAGGTTGCTTCCAGTGCTAAGATGTTTAACTTAGTGGAAACTTTAAAGGCTAAGTCCAACATCCCTTATTCAGTTGGCAAGTTATGAATGTGGTGGACTTTCCTGTTTTTGTAATTTGAATTTGTGTTTTAGTTATGATCGCTCATATTTGGATTCAAACAAAAATTCAGTTTCTGCTTTGGATTTGGTTACATCAGTGAGCAGCAATCTTAAGTTGCAATTTGCAATTTGGGGACTATGTTCTGAAGCCAAGTTGCAATCCTAAATTTGAATTTTTGAGATGTTTATTCCCACAAATGAATTTTAGTATGTAATTTCAAATTGAATATTGTGGTATACCCACCCGTGCAGGGGCGGAAACACCCTAGTTCAACAAATAATTGTTGTGGTATTTTTAAATATTGCAAAGCATCAGTTGCATAAGGCAGTTTAAATAAAATTCTCATATTTTTTATCTGTGCTTTTTTTCCTTCTATAAATCCTTTGCAGCGTCATTTTTAGTACATGATTCTTTTTATACCATTGTGACATATGTGCATTACATTTTCTCTGTAGCACTATATGTATGTGGTGTTACAGTACTGTTTTATTTCATTATGTGTACCTATTTCTGAAACTATACTTGTTTGCTGCTGTTCGCTTCAGGGCAACCAAGTTGGCAGAATTTCTTTTGGGTGGTGATCTCCAGGGACCGCTGATAAGAACTCCTGAGGAACTAGAGAACCATGATGCTACAGCTTCCTCTTTTCTTCAGCAAGTAACACTCAATTGCTCTGAGCAGTTGTTTATTATTTTCAGGAACAAAGAGGATCCATACTTCTGTTGACAGCAACAAAGCAGTATGCAGATAAGATGCAGAACCCATACTTGTCATACAGAGGGATATATTTTGTTGTGATGTACAGGGGCTGTTGAAACTAAGCAGTATTGATTAGAGTGATAACTACGTAGCAGTTTACTAGGTCCTGCAACCATGGTGTGAACCTACTGATGAAAGCATCGATATGGTGACTCTCTCTCTCTCTCTCTCTCTCTCTCTCTCTCTCTGCTTCATGATTTAGATAGAGAATGTTGAAGAAGCATTGGAAGCATCACTACATTTTGTTTTCTGCTAAGACTTAAAATGCGGATGCTGCACAGTATCTTCCCCGTGACGTAGTTATGTGACTCCCTTTCACAGGGACTCTATTAATCCTGAGTTGTGAATATTGTGACCATATGATATGCATTAATGTAGATTTACTGTTGCACAGTTTTTGAGCTCATCACCTTACCTGTTTGGTAACTGGTATTGAGATGGTCGTCTCTGTGCCATGCAGAGTACAGATGCTTGCCAAAATTTCTTGCAAGTTGCATATTTTCCCTTCATTTTTCTTTCTTTCTGGAAGAGATAGTCAGGTAGCTTGACAAAGGAGATAGTTTTGCACGCATTAGCATTTCAGCACGCTACTGTGGTGTTATGTACCCGTTATCATGTGATTAAGCGCTTGTTAATGTTAGCAGTTAGCTTTCTGTGTTCTACATTGTCTGCTAAAATTCGTCCAGTTATGCTGAATTCAAATGTTCTATGCTCCAGTAATCCTGAGTTGTGAATTATGTGACCATCATGGTGCGCATTGATTTAGAACTGTTGCAGAGTCTTTGAGCTCAACATTGTTTGGTATTGAGATGGTCATCTCTGTGCCATGCAGAGTAAAGATGCTTGCCCAAATTCTTTTTTTTTATTTACAAACCTGCCCAAATTCGTTGCAGGTTGCATATTTTACCTTTAATTTGTTTTCTGCAGGAAGCAGTATATCGTGCATGTGATTTAGAGCTCTCCTTTTTTCCGAGGAAATTTAGCGCATGTTAGCAGTTGCCTAATGCTAAATATAGCCATCATTCGTTCCAGGTGTACGTGGGAGGATCAGTTGGTGTTTACAGGTCAAAACGATAGGATAGGCAGGATTACTCCTGAATCTAAGCGTGCGAGGAGCAAGGCTGTCCACTACTTGAAGGGCCCATTGCACATTATTTTGCACGAGTTCACCTCTGTTTTAGAACTACAAATTTGGGTCTCGCCTGCATTATCGAAATTTATGTGAGCACAAACGAAACGCCAGCCTCTGCCCCTCTCTCTCCTGCTCGTCCTGATCCCAGAGCGAGAGGGAGGGGATCTAAAAACTCTAGTCATTTTGGTTATCCCCTTTTGTGTGAGGAGATGGCCCTACTCTCTAGAGTTTCTGTTCTTGTGATGGCCGTCGTTGTCATGTTCGCAACTGTGGCCAATGCTCAGGCCCCTGCCCCGGCACCCACCAGTGATGGTTAGTACTTCTTTTCTTTCCATTTGCGTTTCTTACGCTGCCCATGGCCCTATTTGGAACAGAGGAATTTGGCATGATTTCACGAGTTTTGCATGGCTCTGTATAATATCTCCAAATTTTGGTTCTATGAAATTCCGCCATTTCAAACAGGACGTCAGATCGTCATGAGAACAAACACACGCTGTGCCTTTTGTTTCTGGCGGACACCCCCTAATGTTTTTTTGTGGTTGCATGCTTTTCCGGTCGGAGGAAGCTCCGATGTAGTTTTGGAACGTCCTCCACTATGCGGCGATGTTGATCGCGGCCACCTTGTTTAATTCCTTGGTTTTGATGATATTGGCAGGAACAAGTGTGGACCAAGGGATCGCCTACGTGTTGATGTTCGTGGCACTTGTCCTCACCTACCTCATCCACCCCTTGGATGCCTCCTCCACCTACAAGCTCTTCTGAACGCCCTCTTCTGTACCTTGACGTCACGCTGTAATTAACACTGCATGTTCAATCAATCGAGCAGTTTAATCGTTCCAGAACAGGATGATGGAATACTTTCTGTAGTTCGTTCCTTCTAGTTGTGTATACGCCTCGGCCGTTCATTGATTGTGATTTGGTCCATCAGGCTGGCCCCCAGAGTGGTCCGTGCATGCTTATGGATGTAGTTCTAGCTAGGAGTTTGGTGAATTGGTAATGAGGACAATACCACTTCATAATATATAGAGATCTTATATATTCCTCTCCAAAAAATATAGAGAGAGATCTTGTACACTTATTGGCTGTTTGGAACACATACATAGATGAACACATGACATGGTTATAAGTAGCATTACATATTGATGATTGAGAAATGGTATCGTTTGTTCCTCCCTTCCCTGTGAATCCCCAACATTGCGAGTAGTAGTAAGTAGTAACACACTAATGCGCATACTCAAACTTCGCTATAACGCGTAGAATAAACTCTCAAGCTAAGTACCCGGCAACTTAAGTAGCTGGTTGCCGTTATTCTTGTCCTTTTCTACTCCGTGTTTGTTGATAAAGAAGACAACAATATTATTGCGCAGGTGAGTGCGTACTAGTGCGCAGTCCAAATTTCATGCGTGCATGGATGGTGGCTGCCATTCGGCGCTTGAAGCAGGCAGCTTGTCATCCCTGCTCACATCCGCAGCGCCCATGCCGCCACCGGCACCGGCACCCGCGCTGGCGTTATTGCCGTCCTCGCCGGAGATCTCCTCGAGCGATCGGCCCATGGTCTCCGGGACGAGGAACGTGAAGAAGAAGCCGAGCAAGTTGGTGACGGCGAGGATGATGAGCGCCTTCCTGATGCTGTGGACGTCGCCCTTGAGCGTGAGGCTCTGCACCCCGAACGCCGCGACGATGGCTCCGGCCTTGCCCGACGCGGCGCTGATGGCGTGGCATGTGGAACGCACCCGCGTCGGGAACAGCTCGGCGGGGAGCACAAAGGTAGTGCTGTTGGGCCCGAAGTTGGCGAAGAAGAAGGTGAGCGCGTACAAGACGGCGAAGAGGGTGTGGTTGTTGTTCCTGAGGTACTCGTACCGGACGCCCATCACCATCATGAACAAAGACATCATGAAGAATCCAATAAGCTGGATCAAGTACCTGCAGTTGTACATACGCCCATTACGTGCAAGTGTAACCAACCAACCAATCGAGCATGCATGCGTGTATGAGCGTATCTATATGCATGTACGTACCTGCCCATCTTGTCGATGACGGCGACGGTGACCCAGTAGCCGGGGAAGGTGCCGAAGAGGGCAACGAGGAACATGGCTTTCGATATCTGGAAGACCTCTGTCAGGGCATTCAGACTGTCCGGGCTGCCGGTGAGGTGGATGGCCGGGAAGATGTCCTTCTGGGTCAGGTTCTGGCTGTAGAAGGCGATGTCGAGGAGGAACCACGTGGTCGTCGTGCCGATGAGGTGCATGCCGTGGCGCCGGGCGAACTCCATCGACAGTAGAGGGTATTCGTTGGCGGCCCTGAACTTGGCTAGCTTCTCCTGCTCGTCGTCGATCCGGATCTCCAGCACCTTTTGCATGTCGTTCGTGGCCTGCTTCGCGTTGCCCTCGATGATTGCCGTGTACCTCGCCGTCTCCGGCATCTTCATCCGCCAGTAGAAGGTCGCCACCGCCGGGAACGCGCCGATCATAAGCACGATACGCCACATGTAGTCCGCCGCTGGCTGCTGATCCGACAGCTTATGGTGCTCCTTCCACGACGGCGCAGGGTTGTAGTGGAGGAGGAGGCCCGAGACTATCATCGAAACGAGCCCCGCGAAGATGATGCCGACGCCCTGCATCGCGAACACGGCGGCGATGAACGCGCCGCGGGTCTTCTTGTTGGCATACTCGGACATGATCGTCGCTGACAGCGGGTAGTCGCCGCCGATGCCGAAGCCGAGCCAGAAGCGGAAGAAGCAGAGCGTGCCGATGACGGCCTTAGCGGAGGACCCGAACGACAGACCGGACCCGATGGCGCACGCGGCCATGAGAACGAGCGTGATGCCGTAGACGCGCTTCCGGCCGAGCTTGTCACCGAAGTAGCCGAAGACGAGCTGGCCCAGGAGAGTGCCGACGAGCGCGACGCCGATGACCATGTTGTTGACGGGTGTGGGCAATGTGCCGGGCTTTGTACCGTTGTTCGAGTCCGGGTAGTAGAGGCGGCCGAGCAGCTTGGACACCGTGGAGATGCAGAACAGGTCGTAGGCGTCCGTAAAGAAGCCCATGCCGGCGATCACTATCGTCTTCATGTGGTACATCTGGGTGCGCGCCGAGTCCAGCGCCTCCAGCACCGCCAGGTTCTGTCCCCCCGCCGGTTCCGCCATCTCCGAAGATGTCACGCGCCGTCCGGGGTGCAACGGTGAGGCTGCGTGTGTCAACTACGTGCTGGTGCTTGGCTGCTTCCTCGCGCTGGTTCTTATAGCTGGTGTTTAATTTGGAGGGAGTTCATCTCAAGGTCGATGAACAAGAGGACGTCTGCAACGAGGGAAAACTGTCGTCGTTCGCGTGCTCCGTTTGTCTCTTGTTGGTTGGCAGCATATTCCACATGTGCACTAGGTACTAGGTAGCACGATAACAGGATTTGCTTTTTATTTGTCTCCCCCCATAGGTTGTTATTTTTCGGTGGGCCGATTTATACGTTATCAACTTTGTACTTATAATATCTTTTGTGTAACTTTAAATCTATAAATGTGTAACCTTTCGGTTGTACATGCAAAAATCTAAAGTTACCTATAATTTCTAAAATGTGCAACTACTCAGTTAACCGTTAGATGAAGAATCAAAATCCAAGATCATCGATTTAAAAAATAACAATTTTTTAGTCAACATAAAAATACACTATCCCTACATAGTCTTGAGAGATGAGTGGCCAAATTAGGTTGCATGTGTCGCCGTACATACAGCTTAGTGATAGATTGATCGATCGAACAGTGGATATGGGAGAAGAATAGTGTAACTCTCCGTGTCTTCTATTGATGATCTTCAGTGTATATATACACATACAACAGATGAATTACAATGGGGGGGAGAGAGAGAGTACATAATAGAAAACGCTACAGATGGGGGCACTAAATGCGCACTGGGTGCGATTATTTGCCGCTCTGGGTGCGTCTGGTGTGTTGGGCACACCGGCCCGCATGACTCGGTGCAATAGGTGTAGTGGGAGCTAAGTAGCCCTTCCAACAGCCCCCTACAGTAGCATCCTGCTCATTGAGAACATTGAGACTGGACCTGAAATCGTGGAACACAGTCGCCGACAAACCCTTCATGAACACATCGATAAACCAGGATGTCGTGGGCATGTGCAGGACGCTGACGTCGCCGAAGGAGGCGCGCTCCCGAACTAAGTGTAGATCGATCTTGACATGTTTTGTACGTTGGTGCTGGACAGGGTTGGTGGAGATGTACATAGCACTAACGTTGTTGCAGTAAACGATTGTGGCACTACTTGGTGGTTGACGGGGCTCGTGTAGGAGTTGGCGGAGCCAACATGATTTGGCGACGGCATTGGCCACCGCACGTACTCAGCTTCTACACTAGATCGGGAGACCGTATGTTGTCGCTTGGACAATAACGACACCAGATTGTCGTCATGAAAGACATATAATCCGGACGTAGACTTCTGCGTGTTCGGGCACCCATCCCAATCAGCGTCAGAGTATGCCACCAAATCATGCGATGGGACTGGCGAATGTAAAGACCGAATTGAGTCGTGCCACGGACATACCGGAGGATGAGTTTGAGAAGAGTGAAGCGAGGCTCGCATGGGTCATGCATGAAGAGACAAAGTTGTTGAACAACATAGGCTAAGTTGGGTCATGTTAGAGTTAGGTAATGTAATGCACTAGCTAGGCTGCAGTATAGAGATGGGTCGTGGACAAGAGGGCAATCGGTGACAGAAAGTTTGGATTTTGCATCAATGGATTTTGAGTCGTGCCACGGACGTACGGGAGGATGAGTTTGAGAAGAGTGAAGTGAGGCTCGCATGGGTCATGCATGAAGAGACAAAGTTGTCGGACAACATAGGCTAATTTGGGTTATGTTAGAGTTAGGTAATGGAATGCACTAGCTAGGCTATAGTAAAGAGACGGGTCGTGGACAGGAGGGCCATCAGTGGCAGAAAGTTTGGATTGTGTCAATCGGTGGCAGAGAGCTGTTTGCAATTAAGCATGTTGGCACGGTCCAAGACTTCTAGAGCATATTGGTGCTATGAGAGAAACAAACGGGAATTGTTCTGGTGCACATTAATGCCGAGCAAATGGTGAGGGTCGTCAAGATCGGTCATGGGAAATTCCTTGTGGAGGGAGGAGATAGTGTCATAAAGTAGGGAGGTGGAGCTAGCTGTAAGGACGATGTCATCGACATATAACAATAAGTATGCTATAGAAGTACCTTTGTGAAGGATGAATAAAGAGGTATCACATTTGGATGCATGGAAGCCGAGAGAGGTGAGATATGTTGTGAATCGGTGAAAACAAAGATGTGGGGCTTGTTTGAGACCATAAACGGACTTATGAAGCATGCCTACATGAGATGGGCGTGAGGCAGCGATGAAGTCAGAAGGTTGGTGGCTCTACACAATCTTGTTGAGGTGACCATGGAGCAAAGAAATTTTGACGTCTAGTTGGTGGATTAGCCAAGAGTTGCTGGTGGCGACAAACCTAAATAGTGGTTGTTAACAACTGAATTGAAAGTTTCCACATAATCTACACCATTGAAGGACCTCGGATGTCGCCTGACGGGAGGGGGGGTTGAATAGACATTTTAAAAAATTTGTGATCTAGGCCAAACCTAATACGGAAATTAACTAATCAATTTTTCACAAATTCAAATCTAATAACTAGGTTCAACTACGTGAGCTGACAAGTTTAATTCAAGATACGCAATCCTAAGATGATAAAAAAGTAAAGCAATTTATACATAAGATAATTGCACAAGTATGAATTGCAAGAAAGTAAAGTACACAAGGGATATAAACAATGTTTGTTCTTGAAGTTCGGATATCCATTAATATCCTACGTCTCTGTTGAGGAAGCCACTACTCCTTGTACTTCCATTACAACCACTACTCCTTGTACTTCCATTACACCACTCGCTAATTAAGATCAAGACAAGCACAAGAATTCCAAGTACAAGAGAGACAACATGGTTGTAACAGCCCAGTGTGTAAATAATTTTTGTAAGCATCTAAACATGCACGCATGGCATCTCACATGCAATTTAGGCACTTCTCTAAAATCTATTTATATCATCCTCCAACTTTTTCTCAAAATTAAACCAAACCTAAACCTTCTATTACTAAGGATTCTTCCAAAACAACTCTACAACACCATAACTCATAACCTAGGAGGAATTACAAGTTTGGAACAAAAACTGTTTTGAAAGCTGCCCAAAACCATCCAAATTGTATAAATGGTGGAGCTGTAATTCTAGTATTTTATGTGGTTGAATTTCATGAAAGATTATGAAATTTCATACTTAGGCTTTCAACTATATTATCTACCTCCAGTATGAATTTCATAATTTTTGAAACTATAAACCCCTAGTTGCAGTTCAACCCTAATTTGGGGCAAATTTGCCGGGCCCGCCAGTCTGACCAGCTATCCCGGCCAAGCCGCCTTCCTCTTTTGCCCTCTTCCCGCCTTCTCTACGCGAACACGCCTTCAGGCACATCCCGCCTTCTCCCTCCGCCTGCCAGCGGGGCCCGCTGGCAGGGCTCCCTGCCACATCTCCGGCGGCCACCGAGACACGATGGCGCCACCCTGACACCGGACGCCTCGCCGCCCCGCTATAAATGCTCTGACTGCCCCCTCCTATCGCGGTCGTCCTTGCCTTCGCTTGAGCTCCGCTGCCGGCGAGCTCCTCCCCTACCGCCTCCGGTGAGTCCTGACCTTTCCGTCTTCCTTTCCGGAGTTCCTCCGCCTTCCCCACGCTCGGCTAACCCCTTCTCCCTTCTCCTGTGCATGGCATTGCCCCGCTGTCGACTAGCCGCCCACCTCCGTCTCCATTGCTGGCGGGAGCAAGTTCTGAGGCCCCACCGAGCCACCTGAGTATGCGACTGAGCTCCACCGCGCCCCGGGAGGCCTCCCCGCCCAACGCCGCCGGTCGGCAACCTCCTCCATCAACCGCTGGCCACCCTCCCCTACTCCCTCACCTCTGGCCTTCCGCCCTCCCGATGAGCTCCTCCCCTACTCTCTCACCTCTCCCGCTTATTCCCGATGCTCGGTCCGACCTCCCCGAGCACCGACATGTGCATGCAACACCGGCGTCCTCACCGTTGAGCCCGGCGGCCAGATGGACCGATCTGACTGGTTGGTCTGACCGCCACAGGCAGTCTAACCAACTCAGACCAACGGTCTGGTCGGCCTCTACGTTCGAGAACTAGCCCCAAGGCCATAACCACCCGTGGGCCTACTTCCTTGGCCCCACCAGTCAATGTAACTGAGTAGATTAAGCTGAGTATAAGAAAATATTAAAGAATTTTAATTATCGGAGAAAAGGCCAAAAATAGGTTAAAATTGTTGGAACCTTGAAAATTCATCATAAAGTCATATGAACTCCAAAAGTTGCAAACTTTATATCAAAATGATCAGAGTGATCTGTACTATCTACCAAAAATATGTTCAACCATGTGTTGTTGCTAGAAAAGTTTGAATTAATTAAATTGCTTCAAACTTCGTTAAATTCATAATGAATCAACCCCTAGTCCAAAATTTATAAAACTTTGCAAAGATGACCAATAGCCTAAACACTATTAGTGAAAAATACTTCCAAGCATGCTACTATCCTATAAAATGATGAATTATTGAAAATGACTACCATAGCTATTGCATTTATCAATTTACGACTTTCAATTAATAATTTCTAATGATGTGAAACCAGTGCACATTTAAAATGTCATCTATCAGAATTTTATGTCATACATTGTTCATCTCATTTCATCATGAATTGGCATTAATTTTTACTGTTCCTTTCCTCACCTTCATTTTTGCGTTGTGGTAAAAATTGGAGACGAGGAAGTGGTGCCTCTAACAACTCGAATTGAAGGAATCCGAGAAATTTCCCAGTCCAAGCAAGCTGAGTTTGCGACATTGCCATGCTACTTTTACATTGCTATTGTTTTAATCATCGTATGCTCAGTTTATTGCTTTGTTATGCTATGGTTTGATGATTGCCGTATTCATAGTCATGTCAATTTTAAGCTGTTGCTTAATCTACTTGAACCATTTATGGGTGAGTGAGAGACGCGGGAGCATTGTTGGGGTTCGCTCTAGCCCGACGTCGAGCATTAAATTAGAGGTTACAGTGGCGATCCACACTTGGTGCTCCCTGAAGCCGTAAATATTGATCATAAGAGGTCCACGGGTGTTGTCTGGTTGGTAACCGCTCAATGGGGGCTCGCTACCCCCATGTGAGGACCCTTGAGAGCATCAGTGTGGCTGTCAAGTGATCAATGATCATGAACTGGTTGATATTAACCCGTTGGGTTTTCTCTTGAGTTCACATGCTTAATAGATGATGCTGATCTGCTAGATCTTATCATGTTACGATGAATCATGTTAAATTGATGATTATGTCTCCTTATTGACTGTTGTTGAATCGTGGATGTTATGATGATAATGATTATAGTATGATAGGGTTGCTACCTTAATCATTATGTTGCTCTGTTAATATTCATGTCCAAGCACTACTAAGACTTGCGAGTACGTTTGTATTCATTGGTAGTTGTTATTGTATGCTTAGGAACAGGTGAACCCTCCCTCAACGAGTACTTTCAAGATGACGCTTCATTTGGTTACCTCTTCGGCTTTCCAATCTTGCGAACTGATATTAGGCATTTTGGGTCTATCGAGATACTAGCTTGTATCTCTTGGTTAAAATTGCATGTTTCTGCTGTTTACTCTTCGTACTTTAAACCTTCGGGTCAGTTGTGTGTAAACTAAGTAATTGCCCAAACTTAAGGGATATGTACTATCTATCTGTGTAAACCTTCCTTTAGAGTTTGTGCAATGATACTTGAAGTTGTTCACCATGTCTCTTCGTACACAGTGCGTGCATGTTTGAAGTGTACGAAGAGGCGGTACAGAGTTGGCATTAATGTTCTATGTGAGTCTTGTGATCATGAGTTGAGTGACCCACCAGCTGTGATGCGACTGCCAGTTGGGCAGGGTGTGGACGTCAGTGCCGAGCTTCCAAGTGACCCACCAATCGCGCTTCGGCCGATTGGGTTAGGGTGTGGACACGGGTGTGGGGCTCCTCTCATGATTGGGATTCTCATCGTAGTGGACGTGTGCTAACTCCCTACAAGGTGTTTGGAATTGCATTTGACTTATTGCATGATATTTGTTTCTGGCCGGCTGGACCAACAGTGAGACATATAACCAGGTAGTTAGGTGGAGTTCGTATGCTGTGCTGGTTCGGTGTCGGACCGCCTAACGAGGGCTGCATGAGGTAAGCATGCGCTTGAGTTACCCGATTTCTCGGTCTGTGACAAAATATCATACTCTAAGTCAGGTATGATTCCAAGTCCCGACAATGGTGATCAAGATTAACTAGCATTATATGCAGATTTGGACTACCCGGGAGCTCATAGTTGACAGCGGAACACAATTTGACACAACTTCTTTCAAGTCTTTTTGCATTGGCTTAGGAATAAACCCTATGATTTGCATCCATCGCAAATCCCAAAGCGAATGGTGCCGCCGAGAGAGAGAATGGCGTCATCCTAGCAGGGCTTTGGACACGCATGTTTGAGCTATCTAAGGGGTGTTGGATGGATGAACTGCCAAGTGTTATGTGGTCTGCTAGAACCACAACAAGTTGAGTAATAGGATCTACCCCTTTCAAGCTACTCTTTGGAGATAGAAGCCGTGACTCTAGAGGAAGTGAAGCTATGTTCTATGTGTGCCACCAAAGCACCCGATGATGAAGCCTGTCAAGTGTCCCTTGACGACATCGATGTTGTACGCCAAGAGGCCACTCTAAACATTAGGCGTTATCAAGCACCGATGGCAAAAGCATACAACAAGAATGTGTAAGTGGAAAGACGACCATGCTCTACCATTACTACTCAAGCTAATTTATATTTATGTCCTCAACCGCTGCATTAGTACTTTGCCTCTCGTCGTGTTTATTTCGTGCAAATGAACTCTTTATCAACTTGTCATATGCAATGCAACCAAACTCGACATATTATAATACTCTATGAATTTTACTCCTACCTGTTATTTTTTCATGGCATCGCCCATGCAGTTCCAACTCCATTATGCATAAATGATGGCAGGGGCTCCCACGAAAGGCAACACCCAACATGCATAGACACGAGGTAACATTCCGTGACAACGTGAGCACGCAACACCGCCATGCATGGACGCGGGGTAACATTCCGCGACAGCATGATCATGCAACACCTATCAGCACAGATGCAAGGTAACATTTTGTGACAGCATGAGCACACAACACCCGCCGTGGACAGACGTGAGGTAACGTTCCGCGACGACATGAGCATGAGCAACACTCACCATGGATGGATGCGAAGTAACATTGTGTGATGACATACGCACGAGGAACACCCACTGTGGAAGAACGTGGGGTAACATTCTGTGACGACACACGCACGAGCAACACCGACCATGGACAGATGCAAGGTAACATTCCGCGACGACACGTGCATGAGAAACATTCGCCGTGGGCAGATGCGAAGTAACATTCCACGATGACATATGCATGAGAAACATCTGTTGTGGACGGACGTGAAGTAACATTCCGTGATGACACATACATGAGAAATACCCGCTGTGCACAGACACGAAGTGACATTCTCAGAGCGTGAGAAACACCCACCGTGGACAGACGCAAGATAATATTGCACGATGACACTTGCATGAGAAACACAATCTATGGATGGACGTGAACTAATATGCCACGACGGCACGAGCAATGATGGTCAACCTTCCCCAAAAGAGTTGTATACACCAACACATGCTCCATCGCCGTGAGCAAGCTAAGCTGGCCATGTCAAAACATACTCCATCGCCGTGAGCGAGCTAAGACTCTACGGCCATGTCAAGGCTTTTGAGAAAGAAGATTTAACCACCTGGAAAGAATATAAGCACCTTCCAAGCAGCAAAAACGTCATGATTTGCAGGGAAACTCTGCCGAAATTTCCCGCAACATATAGACTTAGCGAAATTATGTGGTCACGATATTTGCAACCAAAAACATCCCGCGCCTAGAGCAAGCAACAACCCAGAACCATGCTGGGAGACATTACAGATACCTTTGTCCACAGAAGGAAACTTTGCCGAAATTCTCAACAAAATACAGACTTAGTAGAATTGGCAAGCAAAGCCATGACTAGCCAAGAGTGTAGTATTGGCATAGGACCTAAAATCATGATACATCCCCAAGGATCAAGCTAGATTGCTAAGGTATATATGTGTCTTGTCACTGGAGGACCCACGTGCCCGGTGCTACACCACTGATCGCTGAATATTTTTTATCAGGAAAAGATCCAATGCGCCCGACACTACACCGTCGATCGCTAAATGTTTTTTGATTGGTGCAAGAGCTGACACGCTTGCCGCTATGCCACCGAGCACTAAGAATTATTTTGTGGTAAGAGTCGACGTGCTCACCGTTGAACGCTAAGTATCTTTCTTCATGGTAAGAGCTGACGCGCTCGCCACTACACCGTCAAGCGCTAAGTGTTTTGGTCATGGTAAGAGCCTCACCTTGCTGAAATGTTTCTCTCTACATGACAGGTGCCTGCAATCAACGATCCTGCATGGGGTCAAATCTAACTACACAACTCTTTTGGTTGGGCCAATCTTAGCGCTAAGTCTTTTCAATGCAAGACAAGGTACCTGTGTTGCGACATGGCATTGTTCAAATGAAACCGTGTTACGTTGGATAGTACAAAAAGTACATAACGCATCAGCACCCAGCGTATGAATGAAATGGGAAGCTACGCCAAAATGTTAGCAACATAGGCCAAAGTTCCAATGAGTCATCAGTAGGGAAGTCATGCTCGCTTCCTTCTACTCGGCGAGGAACACGATGCTTAAATGACAACAGAGCCAGCTGTTGAGTCACGAGACGCTTGGCAACCGCTTTACACCCAATGGCAATGTTCTCTAACAAATTCGTGCGAATTGGTTGATCATGCAAAAAGTAAAAAAAAGAATGAGAGAGAGGAAAAATAACTGCAGTGATAGAACCCCCCGCATCGGGATAGACCAACACACAAATATGAAAGTCATATCATCAAGTTTCAACCTAGTAAAGGGACGGAAGCAAAAGAGGGGCTATATGTGCCTGGAAAGCGTCGACACAGCGACGGAATCATGCAGAGTCGGAGACATGGTTGACAAAAGCTAAGAGAAACACGCCAAAATATAATCATGTTATAACCCAAATTAAACAAGAAAATGAACATGAGAAGTAGTGAGTCTCACACCCGTGGAGCGAAGCTGGAGCCACCTACAACCTCTAGAACTCCCCCTGCCTCAAGGTCGCCGGAACCTCCAACAACCTCGGGAGCTCCCTCTACCTCAAGGTTGTCGGAGCCTCCAATGACCTCAGGAACCCCTCCGCCTCAGGGTCGTCAGAACCACCAGAAACCACCTCAGTATCAATAGTGTACTGCGTGTGCTAGAGAGCCTCGATGTACCAGGTGCTCGCGCTGTGCTTGTCCCACACCCTAGTCACGAAGGCCTCGAATTCTGAAGTAAACATCATCACAAATCTCAGCGAGGTCAGCAAGCTTGCGAGCCAGGTAGCCCTTCTCAGAAAAGACACTAGAGAAATCACGCCCCTTCTTGTGTAAGCAATAGAGCACTAGCTCTAAAGAGGCCTGGGTGCAAGTAAACTTTCTAACGGAAATAAGATTTTTAATGATATCAGGGGAAACAGGAACATTGTTGAGATAAAAAGGACACGAGGTGAGCTGTGTAGATCTAGTAGACAAAATTGGGAGATGGGACCCATTACCGACAATGATACTATTAGAATTACGCTTTGAAGAAGAATGGAGCTTGGTTAGGTTACCCGCATTGCGAGTGATGTGTGACGAGGTGCCGGTATCTAGGTACAACTCAACATTGGGATTTGGCTGCAAAGACAAGTTGCTCCTGGTGGTGTTGACCATGCTATGCTGGTCCCAAGACAGTGGTGTAGCAGGCTGAGGAGGCATCGTTGGACTAGAGTACATGACAGGGTAGGCATGCCCGGAGTTCTAAGGCGAGGATTGAGAACGCTGGCAGCACTGGGCGGGATCCACGGTGTGTGCCCTGAGGGCGGGAAGGGTGTGCCCCATGGAGCAAAATAGCCCATCTAGGGCTTCTACTGCTATTGCTAGCTGCGACAGCCACTACCAGAGTTTCCGTGGCCGCATCCATGGCCACCGCCCTTGCTGCACCTGCGGTCTTTGGAGGTGCCACGATTGGCAGGAGCATTGCCGTGATCAGTTTGTCCGCTATGGGCCTGACAATCCCCACGGTTGTTGTTGGAGTTGTTGCCATTTCTGTTGATGACGAGGACTGATGAGCCTTTAGTGTGATTGCACTCGTCCACGGCGGTCTCTTCGAGGAGAAGACGAGACCAGACCTGAGCAAAGGTGGGGAAAGGCACCTACGTAGGGAGCACAGTGGCCATCACATAGAAGCGACGACTGAGTCCACGGATCATCTGCGGCGTGAGGGTCTTGTCGGACACGGGCTCGTCGACATCGGCAAGCGCATCGGCCAATGCCTTGAGTCGATGACAGGAGGCATCAATGGTCATGCTGCCTTGCACGGTACCAAGGAACTCAGCTCCAATGTGGATGGCACGCCCAAGCTGGTTGTCACAGAAGGTGTAGAGCTGGCTCTAGACGTGGTAGGAGGAGCTATCAAGGGACATGATGATGTCAATGTCCGTGTTGTGCCACTTGGCGTATCCATGGAGAGGATTAGAATCCTCATCAACATGGTCTTGCCCCTCGAACTTGCTTAGCACATAGTACATGACCTGCTTCCACTTGGAGTAATTGTTGGCAAAGAGATCCAACTTGAAAGGGACATAGGAAGTGATGGTTATGTGGTGCATGGAGGGAGCAGAGGAGGTGGGAGTGATCCAGCTATCAATGGGAACCGCAGCAGGAACGTCAGGTGCAGCGGTGGGAGTGCGGGGCTCAGCAGTGGCGAGGCTAGATGTGGTGCCGGGAATGTCAGGTGCACCAGTGGAGATCCCAGGTGCGATGGCGGGGATGTGTGGTGCAAACGTGACAGGCGGCGCGGATGGTAGGCTGAATGAGGTGACAGGAAGATTGCCAAAAGAGATAACTGGCATGGTACCAGAGTGAAGTGCTTTGGAGGTGTCAGCCATGGGAAAGGGGGATGACGGGAATGAAGCGTATTGATACCAAGAAGAATAGTATAATTTTACGTGCCTTTTATTGATGATCTTAAGTGTATAAGTACACGTACAAAGATGAATTACAATGGGAGGGAGAAAGAGAGTAACACAACAGAAAACGCTACAGATGGAGGCACTGCGTGCGCACTGAACGCGATGATCGTGCACTGGGCGCGGGCGTGTGCCCCACTGGGTGCGTCCGGTGCGCTGGGCGTGGCGGCCCCGCATGACGGGAGCCAAGTAGCCGTTCTACGGGAGCAAGCCTGTGCTTTTGTCTCTCTCGTGCAATTGACCTGGAGACTGGAGCTGGGGAACGTTCTGAACGGCCTGGATGCACGTAGTTGGCGCGGAGTTAACTACGACGCAAATGTGTCGTTTTGGCAGGATGTTCGACAACCAATCCACCCCTTGCTGATTGGCGATAGGTACCATAAGAATTAAGAGAGGTCCGGCTGTCAATCAGTCTTCTCATAGTTGCCGACAAAACTGAATAATCATCAATTACGGTAAGAAGCAACAATTTTCAGCTATTTGTCTGTTTCGCACTGGATTGGATTTTCATAGCTTAAATTGTTTACTTTCCCAGTATAAATTGGATAGATGCAACCACACACATCACATTCATGTTATCATACGCATATATATGCCCCAGACAAGTTCAATATTCACCCATAAAAATTGGGAGATACAATACAATTGATATATAATTACGTTCCAAGCGGAGCTGGTTCACGAGCTTAATATTCACTTATAAAAGTTAAAAGATACAATAGAGTTGATACATAATTAAATTTCTAGTGAGGTTAGCTCACATGATACCTCCACCTCTACCTCCGCTTGCCCAGACCACTCCCTCAGTAATAACCGCCATCTTGGATAAAGCTTTCATCTAATATTGTGAAGAACTTTTAAGTTGCAAATGTGAATCTTTTAACTAGAAATTTGATCTTTCATCTTGATGATTCAAAAACTTTGGACTTCGAATTCCCAATTGGGATACGGAGCTTTTACTTGAAATTGGGATTCTCACGTATCAATGGAGTTGTGATTGCAATTTAGCGCCATCTGGAAACACTATGAGTTTTGGATTTGCGTCTATGAGTTCTAAAACACATAGCAAAAGTACCTTCCCCTATCACCCCTCTCGCCCTTTGCAACCACCCAACTTTGCTGAACTGCCCACCACACCTCAGTCACCTGCACAAGCCTCACCACCCACCACCATCACAACCATAAATGTTCTCTCAGTAAAGCTATTTTTCAATTCGGATTCACAAAAACTACCAGCTAGTACATTTAAAATCTTTAACTAGAATCTTGTATTCTCATCTGACAATTCAGACCTTACACTTTAATTGGAGACTTTAAACTTATACTTATCCTACCCAAACATGGGGCCGCGGTTGGCATGTGTGGATCTAGCATCATATGAAAAGCGAGAGGAGGTGGCGGGGGAGGAGGAAGTCACATAGCTTGGCCACGAAAATGCGTGAAAGCAATTAAGGATTTGTGTGAAGGAGGTGAGACGGGGTTAATGCACAACAAAGCAAAACGATGCAAAAGAAAGCAATCACGAGCATAAGAGATACATGTTTAATGTCGAAATCACCGGCTCACAAGTGCAATATGAGGAGAGTTACAAGCAAATGATGTCAATATAACGCGCTATTAATCCTATGAGGCTACAGAGGAGAAAGAAATATCGGTAAAAACTTTAATCGTACCACAGAGGTTGCCAGGGTAGAGAAAAAACAGCGGCGGCACATAGGCTCGGAGCATGCGGTGTAGGTGCGAGGCATCGACTGCCTCACATGTTGATCGCCTGCGGGCGTATGTGATGTAAAATTATATATATGTTTATCTGGATATATGTTAGAACGAAAAATTTGTTTAACTTTGATAGGGTCCTCAAAGGAGTTTTTGTTGCCTAAGTGACAAAATTATGTGAAAATTTTATAGCTTGATAACTGATGTAAGTTTTTTCTTTTTCGAGAGAGAGAATGATCACTGATGTAAGTGGGCGCCTCGACGAGTTGTAGCCAAGAACACCGACACAAACCCAAACGACCCACAAGGCCACAACACCTCCCACCAGGCCCATCACTTGTTGTGTTTACGATCTTGGGCGCAGGAGTAGTCATGGTGGAGAAAGGGGTGTCCAGCCTGCCAACGATGCTGTTGTTGCTATTTCGGCATCTCGTGCCAGTTTCATAGACAAAGTTTTATACCCATAGAAACTATGCACATGTACTTAGGAGGAGCCCAATTCACGAGTTTGAGACATCAACTGGTCCCTGAGGTAAAGCACAGTTGACAGACATATGCCGCTATGCGCAATCTGAAGGAATCAGAAGTCTTAACGGCATCAGTACAACTACTACCAAAGTTACCGCTTGTCAGCTCTCCTTCACAGAAAGGAGCGCACAGCACTCTGGAGTACAACAGTAGAGAGGTACCCACCAGGCCACCAAGGGACACAAGTTGTGTCAAGCAACCACAACAAGCCAGTAATCTCCCGGCCATCATTTAAAATCACCGAACCCGGCGAGCACTGAGGAGCACGGCCAGAAGCAACGCCTGCGCAGCCATGGTCCCGCTGCCGCAACAGCCGCCTGACGCGCCGAGACGGCCCACCGATCGATGGCTGGGCCGTGGTACGTAACCCATGCACAGGTCCAAAAGGCGCGGCACCGCGGCGCCCGCCACGTAATTCCCTCGGTCTCAGCCCCAGGGCACGCGCTCCTTATCTTTTGCGTTGTCTGCTTCCCCATGTGGTCACCGTCGTACGTGTTCTTGTTCCGGGGCGCTACGTGGGTCGTGGGCCATGAGACGCCGACCGCCTTACCCAGGAGCCAGCCTGCAGGACCACCGCTGCTGCTGCTCCTGCACTGCACGCCGCGCCTCGCTCGCTCCCTGCGCATTCACTCGCCCTCTCGCGCTGCGCCTTGTTGCTGTCTACTGTTGGGTCACAAGATTCACACACGCGTACGGGCTCGGGGGTCATAACTCCCGACCCGGACCGAAGCGCGATCGCAGGGAAACGTGCCGTTACGCCGAGACGCCTGTTCCTTCCGAGGGAAGCCTGCCCTGTCGCACGGACCCGGCACGATAGACTCCGGCCGGGGCAGGCCGGGCACTGTATCGACGCAAACTCTAACACGGTACTCTCTCGCAAAGTCGCAATGTGATCGGGCCCCGTCGATCGGGCAGATAATTTCGCGGGCTCACTCATGAGTCATGGCGCGGGGGACGGCCCCGACCGGTGCACCAAAACCCGCAAGCTTTCTGCGCAACCAAATCATGGCCTCCCCATTTCGAGCACGGCGCGTTTGGACCACGCCGCTGAGCCGTGCCAAGCAAACCACGCATGCAGCATGCTAGCTGTGGAGTGTGAACTGTGAACAGGACGTACGTACACTGGTGGAGAGTAGGACTTAGCTGCTTTAGGCGGTACAAGAAGACTTTCACGTAGTACGTTGTAGTAGTAGCACTCGAAAACTCTACTCAGATAATACATTTCGCATCGACCGAAGGCAACAACTCACATCCACGTACAAGTACACACTACACACACAGACACGCCAAAATACTCTTGACATCCAGAAAAAAAAGAGTTCCGTGAGAGAAGCAGCCGTTCCCGTTTAGAAAATCGCGGGAAGCGGGTTGAGCGGGAACAGGTCGCGCAGGTCCTGGAAGTAGTCGTTCTCCTGCACCGGCGTGGCCCATGGGTCGCCGGCAGACACGGCAGAGGCGTCCCAAGAAGCCTCGGGCGACGACGGCTCGGCGTAGAGGAAGCCCGACTCCGGCTCGAAGTCCCAGAAGCTGCTGCTGGAGTAGACCGGCGCGTCCTCGAACGGCACAAACTCGCCCAGCTCCTCCAGAACGGTGAGGCTGCAACCCGTGGCGGCATCGCCGGGGCAGGCCTCGGAGTCGTCCTTGTCCTCCGCCAGGGAGGACATGGAGGGGACCTTGCGGAGCACGGACGTCGGGGACGACACCGCCTGCGAGGACTCCGCGCCGGACTCGTACCCGGCGGCCACCGGATCTTGGGCGCCCTCGGAGTTAGCGGAGGTGGAGAAGTTGGTGGTCGCGCTGGCGCCACGGAGCTGGATGGCGGCGGAGTCGTACACGCGCGCGGCCTCCTCGGCGGTGTCGAAAGTGCCAAGCCAGACGCGCACGCCGCGCCACGGGTCGCGGATCTCCGCCGCGTACTTGCCCCATGGCCGCCTCCTGACGCCGCGGAACTTCGTGCTCGGCGCGGCAGAGCCGCCCTTCGCCAGCCTCTTCCGTGCGCCAGTACATCCACCAACCGGCCTTGCCCGGTCACCATCGACGGCGCTGCACTGCTCTGGCAAACCAGCAGCAGCAATAACCCCTGCCTGCACCAGCGGCGCCGGCACTGGCGGAAGCTCCCGCACCATCCTCCCCACCCTCCGGGAGCCGCACCCCTCCTCGCCGGACGAGTCCGTCACGTCGGGATCGTCCCAAAAGATCCGCACCGTGCGCGACCGCGACATGGCAAGTAGAAGCGCCTTCTTCGCACCACCAAAACGGCACAACGATAGCTATCTCTCTTTCTCAGAACTCCTTTTAAGACGAGTTACAAAACTCAAATCGAACCGAGCCCTGCTACCTGACCCCAGCAGGAAAGGAAGCTGCAGCCTTAACTGCGCTGCGCTGCGAGCGAGCGAGGTGACGGACGAGTGAGCGGATGGATTCGCTCCTGCTCTGCGGATCGGCAGGGAATAAAGACCAAAGGGGCGGCAGGAGGAGGATGGGGCTGGTGGTGGCGAAGCGAGCAGGCGGGTGCAGGGGAAGGCAGTGGCCGCAATAAAGACGGGCTCTTTAACTTCTTTAAAAAGGCGAGCAGAAATGTAACAGCAGCTCAGCTCAAAGCCGCGGCAGCAGCAGTAAAGCCGCGCCTCGTCCTCTGCCGCGCGCGTACGTCCGTCCCGAAACGGCAGCGGCAGCGGCCGCGACACGCCGGGATGATAACGGTTTTCGAACTCCGTAAAATTTGACTCGACGAGAGGGAGGTGTGGCAGCAGTGGTACTGCCAGTACGAGAGCACTACCAAGAACAGAAGAGGAGAAGACTGCAGCGCAAAGAACAAGGACGGGAGAGAAGAAGCGAAGGAGCAGAGGCGAGGAGAAAGGGAGGACTTGAGAGCTGAGTTGGGAAGCGGTGATGGGATGGGAGTTCTGGGGGTTTGGGGAGGTTTTTGGGAGAGTGGACTGGGGGGGGAGGTGAGCTGGGTCGTTAGCGCCGTCTTATAGGATCCCCCATCCCGACAGCCTCGGTGGGAACCCACGCCCGATTCCGCGGTGAAAGCATTTTTAACTCTACCCCCTCCGCTGGCCACAGCCGTAATTAAAGCCTGCAGGCTTAACCCCTCCTTCAACCGCATTTACTACTTGCAATTTGCAATTGCATGGGTTTACGGGTTAGGTTCATTTCAAATCCCGTGCCACTACTTTAATCACCCCGAGGGCGTCGCCTCCCTCACCCCCGTCCATTTACTCGCGGGGTGGAGCTGCGGTACCTACGACAATTACATTAGCTGTAAGCCTGTAACTGGCGCGTAGCCTGCAAAAACTGCTGCCATGTTTTGCACTGTGGCAACTCGTGGTGGGTGGTGCTGTGCTGCGATAGCAAGTGGGAAACTACGGGCGCTGTGGAACGGCATGGGGTCAGTCGCCACTGTGCGCGCGCGCGCTTGGCCGGCCTGGCCGGGCTGTTCGAACTGTGGCGCTGCGAGTGGTGGTCTGAAGTTTGCGCCATCCCTGTCCATTCAATAGGGTTTAGCACGTTGTAGTCCTGCATTCATTCAGTTTGGGATCACGTAGCGGCGCTGTTTTCGTGACTGAATATATTACCCTATATCGAGCAAGGGATTTTTAGCAACATTAAGTACGGAGCTAGCAATGCCATCACGTACTACTGTTCGCGGTGGTCGCCGCTTCTCGGCTCTTCGGAACATTAAGTACGGCGTAATAGCGTGTCTACGAGCGATTCCTACGCGGCAGTGGTGGCGGTTCGTCCGGTCACCGGTCAGGGGCGTTATCTCGCACGCGATCGATGAGACAGCGGGGCCTTAATTCGGGTTATCTGAAGAAGCAAAGCCGGACGGCGCCGTGCGTCCGTGCTCCCATCCCATCCCATCGGAGTCCCGAGCTCCGGTCTCGAGCCCGAACGGCGAACAGGGTTCCCCTTCGGTCCTGATATTTTTCTTTTGGCCGCTGTACCGATTCAGGGCCCGCGTCAGCGTGGTCCCTGAGCGGCGGGGGCCACCGCGCAGTGCTGCCGCTCGCACTCACGCTATCACGCAGGGGATGGAGGAGGGATAGGGCACGGGGGCCACCGGCTCAGGGGAGGGAGGAGCCAATGGCAGGCTGACGCGCGGTGGGGCCGTTGTGGTGGGGGTGGGAGCATTGGGTTGCGGGAGAGGGGAGGTGGGGCGGCACGTGATGGCGGTCGGTCGTGGCTGGAAAGGAAACTCCGGTCAATTCTTCGGGCGGAGCACCGGCGTCAGGGAGCCTCTGACCCGGAGCCATTAATCAATCTAACCCGTCTTCTCACCAGCTCGCTTCGCTGCTTGCTGTGCTAAGCGGATTGGGACGATACGCTCATGCATAGGCAAATAAGCTCTCTGCCCTGAATCAATGCTTCTGTATGCATTTGCTTTTGCGAGTACTCGCTATAGAGGGTTGAGACTTAGATGGATGCAACACAAGAGATGTATTGATAGATGTATGTGTTATATACACGTACAGAAGGCACTTGGCTGTAACTAACTAGCTAACAAACTAGTACGAAGTAAGCTATAAACAAGCAAAGTGCCAAGGAAATAGGGGAGAGTTAAGACGTGCAAATGAAAGTGTACAGTGGCATGCACAAGTGCGCTAACACTGGCTAGTAGCAGTACATTCAACGGCGCTGATTGTGTGATGCGACAACTGATACACCAGTGATATTCCTTCGATGCATGCCACCATGCGTTCAGGTTTTCATGTTACGGATAAGGTTTCAATTTGGATAGGTTTTGACTGGAATGATTCGGCGTAGTTCGGTAATGTCTTGGTATCAGGTTAATGCTTTTAGGAACTTAACTGCTTAACGTGTGTGTGGTTTCTATTTCTACTACACTGGCTAAAAACCTCATTTATCAACTTCTCTGCAAGGTCAGTACCCTTTATGTTGTATAGTATAGATTGATATTTGCCCTTGCCTCCACTGGAGCGGGTGGCACTTGGTCCGCCTGCACCTGAGCTAATTCTGGCTTTGGACTGTATAGGAGCCAAGGACTCGTGGTAGTTTTGGTTCATAAATTTCCATGTACGACAGTGGTTCACCAGATTTATAAGCTCATCAGTTCATGTACTTCTGTATCAAGTCATGGGGTAGCCGAGGAGAGAGAGCAAGTAGCAGCACATGACGCATGGCCGGGGAATTACATAGTGCGTGTATTTATCTGGGAACTGTCGTATCCGTAGAAGAGGAGAGTAGCAGTACTATGTAATGTCGACAATAATTGTGTAATGTCTGCGCTTATGTCACACATGACACATTCATCGGTCCATCCGATGTATTCTTGCCCAATACTTGTCCTGGTCAAGGCGCCGCAGCAACAAGAGCTCCATTTTCCATCTTTTTTTTTCTTGAAATATCATTTTCTTAAGAAAATTTAAAATGAAATGACAAACAAGTGTATGCTCGAGGGAAGACGAGATAAGAAACGGTTTCGGGTTTGCTTATTGGACCGGAACGGACCACGATGTATCTTTCGATATTTTGCACACTCGCGCGGTCGCGCTCGCATCAGTTTTTGGAGAACTTTGTTCTTGTTGGCTCCATATGTGTTCTTTAATTATTTGGCGCAAGCCCCTTTAGCTTCTCGCGAGCGTGCACTACCGATAGCTAGCATCTCTGCAGTCGGCAGTCTCAGTCTATACTAAAATTAACACATGCATGCTTGCATGCAACATGCGGTGCTTTAGCCTTTAAGGGTCTAGTAGAATCCACTCAATTTTTAATAGAGGCCTAATTCGACTAGCTTTGTACGCGTCCCGGGTGACTCAGCGGTGACACTGCTCAAACCATCTACGCTAGCTTATCATACTACTCCATGCCTAGCTATGTACGAGCTCAGCGTGGACTACAATTAGCAGTTACTAGTCCTCGATCTGCTACTCTACGGCCACTTTTCCTTTTCTCAGCTGCTATACATGCACTATGAGTTGTTTTCGTATCGTGCACGGGCATGGCATGCACGACCGAGTAGGTCGGCCGGTGGTTAGCGACAGGTCTCCATCCACAAACTGCACAGATTTTTGCTCGCATGCACGTGAGCACGTAGCAGGGCGTGCGGCGCACCGTGCACGTATGCTCACACGTGTGTCGGGGGCTGGGGTGATACGTGGGAGAGGGGCTTTGGGCGGCGAAGATGCTGATGATCTATTGCATATTAGCATGGTTAAACTGGTGCATGCCCGGCTCACATGGCAGGCAGGAATGCAGGACTCGATTCAGAAGCATACAGTATACTGATTGAATAACCAACAAAGATGTAGAGCATTTTTTTTCTTTCTTTCCTTTCGTCTTTTCTTTAGATTTTACACTGTGTCTTTTTCTTGGCCACGTACGTATGCTAGCTCCACGTACGCCACTTTATGTTCGAACAACTTGTTGCCTTTATATCCGTACGTATTCGTATTGTAGTACAAGGACACAGCAATTATAAGAGATCAAATTCAAATATGCTTGCAGCCGAAGCAATTAATTAACGTCCAACACAAAAATAAATTGTTAGATTAATTATAGTGTAGCAGTAGTAGTATATTGTTGGACTCTAGCGTAGTATATGCTATTATGTTGTCGCAACTCGCAACTGATATTGTTACGCTTTACAAATGTAACTAGTAATGGATGGATATTCTTATTGTGATATCGACAATAAAGTTTAACGCACTTTCCGCAGAGGATGACTTTCTTTAGACGACGAAGGGGATAGTTAGATCCGTGCCAATAGCTGTGCACAACAAATAGTCATTTCGGTTAGCTGTGCACACCGAATAGTCATTTGATTAAATTAACGCAGTGTCCCGTGTAATTGTACGAAAATATTTTTAATCATTTTTATATTTTTAAACTTGTACATGATATTAAATCAGTACAAAAATAAAATTTTAGATTGCGGGCCGATCGACATGTTGTTGTACTGAGCCAGCAAGTTGTTTGCACATGATATAATTAGATCAGCAAGTTATTAGCTGATCATTTGGTTGTGTGCTATTAATAATTAAGGTACACCCGATCAATTTTGAATAATGCTTAGATATAATTATGATGATCTATTGGTTGTAATCAATAATAATAAGGCTTCACCAGATCAATGGTGGAATGACATTTAGGTGCAATTATGAAAATTTATCAGATTTGAGCTGTTTAGGTAAAATTATGAAGATGTATCACGCGTGATCTATTCAGGTATAATTATGAAGATCTATCGGCTGTAATATGTTTAGATATAATCAGAAGATGATCTATCAATTTATGTGCAGTTATGAAGATCTATCGACTCTAATATATTTTCGTTGCATTGGTAGAGATCTATTGGTTGTGATCTATTTTAGTGTATTTGTGAAAATCTATCACAATTATGAAGATCTATTGGTTGTGATATGTTTCCGTATAGTTATGAAGATCTATGGACTATATCCACTAACAATAAGAGAGCCCATTAGACTAATGGCTGGATATTTTACTTTTTATAAAAATTTCTAACTTCTCCTTTTTTCATGTTGTTTTGTATTTTTAGTATATAACTAGCACGGTATCCCGCGCAATTGCACGGGAATCATTTCTAATTATTATTTTTATCTATACGTGTGATATTTTATCAGTACGGGAAATAAAAGTTCAAATCGTGAGTCGGCCTGCTAGTCGTTGCACTGAGCCGTCTATTTACGTATAGTTATGATGATCTATCGGATGTGATCTGTTTAACTATATTTATTGTTTTACCTGTATGCGTGATATTAGATCAATACTAATTACGCGGGAAACGTTATTAATTATCATTTTTTACCTGTACGCTTGATATTTTAGATCAGTACGGGAAATAAAAGTTCAAATCGCGAGTCAGCCTGCTAGTCGTTGTACCGAACCATCTATTTAGGTACAATTATGATGACCTATCGGATGTGATCTGTTTAGGTACAGTTATGAAGATCTATCGGTTGTGATATATTTATGTATAGTTATGAAGATCTGTCGGTCGTGATCTGTTTAGGTGTAGTTATGAAGATCTATCGGCTATGAATGTTTATGTGCAGTTATGAAGATCTAACAGCTGTGATCTATTTAGGCGCAATTATGAAGGTCTAACGGCTATGATCTGTTTAGGCGCAGTTATGAAGATCTATTGGCTGTGATCTGTTTAGGTGCCGTTATGAAGATCTACCGGCTGAGATCTGTTTAGGTGCAATTATGAAGATCTATTGGTTGTGATCTGTTTAGGTACAGTTATGAAGATCTATTGGTTATGATCTGCTAATAATAAAAGGGTTCACCAAATTAACGGTAGGATGTTTTACTTTTTTGTAGGGAATTTCTAACCTTCTTCTATTTTTTCTATTGTATTTTATTTTTAGTATATAGTAGATAATAGATTTTGTTCCAGGAGCTAAGTTTACTATCGGCATAGGTTGTGCTTGAGAGGGGACGATTTCTAGTGTTATAATCCAACATATATACACATGTCTGCACTGTTCTAAGCACTTGTTTATATTTCCTTGTCCTCACGTTAGCAACTGTAATAGGAGTAGGATCCCTAGCTAGCGCAATTTCTTGGGGCTTCTTAATTTGGGGATCTCTAGGATGGTCCCTGGGTTCCCCATGCGGCCATGCGAACGGTAGGCAAGAAGCAGACTAGGAAGAAGGCCGGCCATTGTCCCTATTGATTACGCTAATGAGTGGTGAATTACGGCTCCACCTCCCAACACGCGTGTCACGCGCCGACGAGCGCTTCTCATTTGTTTATCACTAGAACCATGCTAGTACTAGTATGAATACAAGCACGACAAGATTTCCTACCACAAGCTCCGTCGCTTAACAGTGGCTGACAGGTGAGCCTCGCATTGCTGCAGTTAACCTAGCCCCGCTGTCAGTATCAGTTCATATGTATATATGTGAGTGTAAGTCATTTTGTGCGAATTGATTTTTCCGTTATTATTATCACCGGCCCATTCGGGTTCTGGTACGGTCTCAGGGTACCACCAAATCAAGTTATTTCTCCCTAGTTCTTCCTTTGGGGCTGAGCTTTAAGAAAAGGGGGAAAAAATGGTCCTGCTCGTCCGTACAACCTCCGGCTTCAGCTAATTGTTGCATTGTCTCCCATGCCATGGCGCCGTGTGCGTGCATGTACGCCGCAGTGATTACTTACTGCCGCGATTCACGGCGGTTAACGGAGTCATGTTTACAAAAAAGGGGCGTAGATGAGATCTCGATTCCTCCTGGATCTTGGAAGATTCAGCTTTAATTTGGATGCTATATATATGGAGCAGTATATAGTGGTAGTACTACAATGGATTGGATTTAATACTGTACGTCGACTGTTTTCAGCTTTAATTTTTTTGTACTGTCCAAACAGGTGGTGCTGGTACGTATCTGGTTAATCGGGGATTCATTATTCATATCAGTTGAGTTTGAGAAGGAGCCCCCGTGTAAGGCTCGGACGAAAACTCTAGCCACCGCCATAACTCTACCTTTTAGTTGCCGCCACAACCCTCTCCCTCCTTGCTGCCACTAGAGGACACCGCCAGGCAAAACTCGTAGGGCAGATAGCGGCGGCGAGGTCATCCATGCGTGGCAGTGAGAGTCCGGGCACTGGCACAGAGGGCTGGCGCAGCGTGGTGATAGTTGCTAGCGGGTGTGCGGTGATGGTAGCAGCTGGCGTTGTGAGGCGGTGGGCGAGACATGGCGGCACTGCTTCACCACGGGTGGAGGCGTCATAGTCGTGGAGTGGCGGCGCCTACTGCAAGGCCTACGGCACCCCTCCATCGGCGCCGCTACGGTGGCTCGACTGCTTGTGTGGGTGGCAGCTCAAATCTAAGACAATGCATGCCCGATGGCTACAGCGGGGGCTAGGCTTCGGCTTCAGTGAGCGCAGTGACGGCCAGGCTTCGTGGTGCGGTAGTTGCTAGGCATGGTGGCGATCTGGTGAGTGGGCACGCGGCCGTGGCGGCTGGCCATGGGGGTGAGCGGCGGAGGGCCCCAAGTTTGGTCACACGCGGCGGATTAGAGACCGGGGCACAAAGGCCCTAGGCTGGCCCAACAATGGCGGGAGACAACTCCGGTGGCGCTGCGACTGGTGGAGGTGGTTCTAACGTGACTATTTGCTGTGGTCAATCGGGCAGCGAGTGGACCAGTTGTTGAAGGCGGGAGGAGGTCGGGGCAACCCCGGGTGAAAACCTTGTTTGGCCTTGTTTGGAAACGGCAACGACGATGTCCACTGGCGTAGTTTACCTCCTCGTAGACGTCACCATGGTGTTGCGTTGTTGCTCTCTTCCCGTCATCTAGGCTCCGAGTGGAAACATCATATCTATGCCTTCCTGGATCGGATGATGGTGACACTTTTGTGTCGTTTTCCTCCTTTGAAGCATTGTCTTGGAGCCGCTATGGCGGGGGACCAGTGATTGGTGGTGACCCAGATATTTGGCGCTGTGATTCATGCAACAATGACGATGGAGGCGAGTGGAGCTTGGGTCGCGGCATGGCCTTTTGACGTCGACGACTCGACGTGGCAGTTGGGTTTCTTTGCACACTGTATCTACCATGATGCGGTGAAGTTGAAGCTATAGTGTCAGGAGACAACATGATGGTGAGATAACTCGCAAAGGGTGGTTTCAGTGGGTGACGCTCTCGGTGCTACAATGGCCTTTGTTGGGGCGAGGCTTCCATATTTCTCCTGCGAAGCTCGTTGCCAAAATCAAAACTGCTTTATCCTCGACACGTTGGCCGACTATTTGGCAGGGCAGACGCAGGCTTGCCGCAACAGTTGCAGGTGATCGGTGCGTTGGTGGCTGTCTGGGGTGAAGTCTTGGTCGCCAGTTCGGATGCGACTGATGGGCGACTCGTCATGACTATGACTTCGGTAGACGGTCGTGACGGATGATTTTTCTCAACAGTATATGTTCAATCTGTTGGTTGTCAGATCTCCCAGATTGTAACATTGGTTTTTGTCACTAAATAGTTGAACAGCTCTCTTTTAACTTTATTAATAGATCAATACTACTAGCAACTTTACATAAGGCAGAGTTAGGTTTTTTGGGGTTGATAGTGGAAATGTCCCCAGTTTAAAAAAAATCCGGTTAATCGGCACTGCGATCTTGAATGGAGCATCAGCGGGACTTTCGAGTTGGTGAAAGGTGACTATTTTCTTTTCTTAATTGAACACACTAATCAAAACGTGACTTTAATACATACAAGAAAAGGGGCCAAATTTACAATGTTTTCTTGGTATACCATACTACGCGCAACTGTCACGAAGATAAATCCCTGGATAGGTAAACATGAAGTCTCACCTTCGGCACTCTCAAGAGAAAAAAAAAGCAGCCGTATCTTCGTTGGGGACAATCTTTCAGCGCTTCAAGTGGCTCTGTTTGCGAAGGCGACGATTGACACGAGAATTCTTGCCTTTGTGCCACGGCGAGCTCCTAATCTTGCTTTTGTGTTGCTTTTGTTCGTTTTCCTTCGGAAGTCCGTGTACATATAACTTCTTTCTCGTTTAATAGAACTAGCACAGTGTCCAGCGCAATTGCGCAGGAAACTTTTTTAATTATCTTTATTTTTTTTACTTGTACGTGTGATATTATATTAGTACGGGAAATAAAAGTTCAAATCGCGAGCCGGCCTGTTAGGCATTGTACTGAGCCGTCTATTTAGGTACAGTTATGATGATCTATCTTTATCATTTTACTTGTACGCGTGATATTAGATCAATATTGATTGCGTGAGAACGTTTTGGTTATCTTTATTTTTTACCTGCATGTGTGATATTAGATCAGTACTAATTACGCAGCAAATATTTTTAATTATCTTTATTTTTTGCCCGTACACATGATATTAGATCAGTATGGAAATAAGAGTTCAAATCACGAGTCGACCTGTACTGAGCCGTCTATTTAGGTACATTTATGAGCCGACTTGCTAGTCGTTATATCGAACCGTCTATTTAGGTACAGTTATAATGAGCTATCAGATGTGATCTGTTTAGGTACAATTATGAAGAACTATTGGCTATGATCTGTTTAGGTGTAGTTATGAAGATCTATCGGCTGTGATCTGTTTAGGTGCAGTTATGAAGATCTATCGGCTGTGATCTGTTTAGGTGTAGTTATGAAGATCTATCGGCTTTGATCTGTTTAGGTGCAGTTATGAAGATCTATCGGCTGTGGTCTGTTTAGATGCAGTTATGAAGATCTATCGGTTGTGATCTATTTAGATACAGTTATGAAGATCTATCGGTTGTGGTCTACTAATAATAAAAGAGTCCACCAAATTAATGATCGGATGTTTTGCTTTTTTGTGAGAATTTTTTATTTTTTTTATTTTTTCTATTGTATTTTCTTTTTGTGAGAATTTCTAGTCTTTATCTATTTTTTTTATTGTATTCTGCTTTTATTATATAGTGGATGGCAGCGTTAAGAAAAAAAACCAATGTCAGAAAGTCATACCACATCGCCATACTCCAACCTGCCGGTCGGTTCTTGAGGAGACTGGAAAGGGAGAACAAGCCATGTACATACCATGCGGAGCCAAAATAGGATAACCATGTTGTGTTGGCCGTAGAGATTATTTGACAGATGATGAGCTATTACTCCGGTTAACTTACTGTTACCACTATTGGAAACACAACTTTTCGTGGTGGGGACCAATTTTCCCGACTGGCCCACGGGCAGGAAATGCATAATTTTCACCATCGGGAAAAATGGGGCTAGCTTCTGGTAGTGTATACCAATTTGCACAAAAAGTTATTTGAGTTCCTGAGGGTTCTCCGATCTTTGTTTCTTCAGGCAAAAAACTTTTTCTTGATCGACGTTGTTCAATCAAAATTTCTGAAGGTGAAAATATCCAGGTAATTTCCTTTTTGATGGTTAAAAATTGTCAATTTCCGTGACTAAACTGATCACAAAAAAAAATTTCCATGACTAAACTAGTTCTAATAGGTCTTGTCTACCCGTCCCAAAAAACTATTCATAGCAGCTTTGGCTATTTATATGATGGTTTCTAACTATCGCGAGATGTTTGTATATATATTCTCATTGTAAATAGTATGTCTTCCTAGAACCTAGGGCGACAAAAAAGAAATGCTTAGATTTTGCAAACACCATACACACACAAAATGTTATGCGATGGACTACATTGCTACGATCGGTGATCAAATTCAATAAATGTCATTAGCAGTTGTTGATGTCCTTTGGAAAGGATATGTTTCTCCAAAGGATTAACTTTCATCCCTTCATATGTATATATACATCGCACAGTGCAAGGAATAAAGGGTTCTTAATCTCTCATTCTATTGTCTCTACTATACTAGTTCTAACGCGTCATCAGCACGCTTGACAACCAGCGGCGAGCAACTCCGGCGAACTTCGGAGAACTCAGACGAACTCAAAAACAGCGAGGCAAAAGGTTAGAAAATGGCCAACGCGTACTTCATCATATTCTATCTATCCTAGCGACAATCGACATCGCAATCACTCGCCTTCTTCCTCCGTCGTCTCCCCTTCGTCGTCGCCCCCACCATGCCCATCGTCACCGCCGTCGTTGTCACCCACTTCATCGTCCGATGATGGCGGCACAGGTGGCGGCACCCTGCCGCCTGCTCTTCATGGTGATGACGACAACTGGCGCTAACAGCGGCAATGGCCTCAGCACCAGCGGCGGAAGCACCAACCACCGCTTGGCGTGCCCGCCGCCTTGGCCTCACGGCAACAGTGGCAGCCAGCGCTCCGGTGAGGTGCCGAGGGACCTCAGCATGGCGACGGCAGCCCTCGCCCCACGGGTCTCGAAGCCGACGGCGCCCCTTCCACGGCGGCGGCAGTGGCACCCGCACAGCGCGTCCCGGTGGTGGCGGTGCCTGAGCCGCCCATGGTTGGCGCGGCTCCCTCGACGGACGACGCGGTGTCTTCCTGCGGCATCCAGCACTCCCGGCCATGGCCGCCCCAGGGCGACAACCCCGCAAACCATGGTGGTGGCGCCCGAGGCCTTCCTCGGTTGGCGCGGTCCACCCAGCGGCGGCACCGGCACCAGATAGTGGGCACTAGGCTCAACAGCAACTGTATGTCGTGCCACCTTACCTTTCATTGGCCATCACTACTCTCAGTATATTAATCACACTCATATCCACGCTTGTTAGCATTCTCTTACAACTCTGCCACCATAGTGGCATCCTCTAACATTCGATTGCCACATCAGTCCCTTGGCATTGCCATTGCACACTTGCTTAGTTCCTCTGTTGTGTCCACCCACCGATGTTATGTGCTCGCATGCTACCACCATGCATACTTGTCACCATTGTACCATGTGTAGCTAGACGACAATGCCTCCACGTGTCGATTCTCGACAATCTCATCCTCAGCTTGACCATGGTGAAGGCGAACTCTTTGGTAGACAGGCTCGATGGTGGTGGATTTGTTGAGGAATTGTTGTGGGGCTATGGATTTTGTCTGGGCAAAGAGTAGCCAATGGAAGAGATCGTATCATGTACCCTAGTGAAAGGCCACGTGATTGCTATCATATGTGTTCAATAGATAAAATTGAACTTGTGGGACTGACTCATCGGTGGTTTTCTCTCTATTTGAAATGTGAAGGGTGGTTTTCTCTCTATTTGAAATGTGAAGGCATCGATTGTGTTGCTCTTTAGAGTTGAGCGCAGGAATTAATGGTGTAGGTAAAATACCATTTATACCCTTCATTTTCACAATTACTACTACTATTTTCAACACATATGCATTAGTTGCTCTGCTGGAATAGAGAATACTAGGAATAGAGAGAGGAAATTAATGTAGAAAAAAGTAGGAAGAGAGTTACAAAAATTGCTTTAGAATTGTACAATGACATGTATTTTGAGAAAACATGAGAATGCTAAAACTTCATCTATTCACCGAGGGAGTACTTAGTTCTAGAATGCGTGTAGTCAACCTTGTAAATGTTTTACCGCTTCTATGCAACAAAAATTGTCATGCGCAATTGCTGTTACTACAGTCATCTTTGGAACGCATGAATTGAAAAATACGGGAACAAGAAAAACGCAATAATTAGATGTCGTGTCCCGGTGAATCCTACAATAATTGAAAACACTTGAATAAGTAATAGATGTTGTTTGACTATATTGGAGGAAAAACTCAAAAAAATTATTTAGATTTTGGGTGCATGCCATAGTTGTCATAGACATCAATGCAAATTTTTAGTAGATCTAACCTCTTACCAAGAATCCTACTGAACTGGAGTGTACAAACACAATCTATAGACCTTTCAAAAAAAAACAATCTATAGAAATCTTGTGGCAATTCCTATAGATCAAAATCATATAAAATTTCTTTAAAAATCGTGTGCTCTACATGTGTCATGGAAAATGTTTTCGTCTGAAACAGAAACAATATGCATGACAACAAGTGGGAAAGAACGGAAGTTTTTGTCGGATATTCCCTCTGGCTGGATATACAGAGCGTATTTGGATTAGTTAAAATAGCGTTTTGACTAATAATTAGTATGTAATTTATGTGACATAAAATTGATGTCATTAGATTTATATTAATACTCCCTCCGTTTCAAAATAGAAGTCCTTTTAACATTGGACACAAGAATTAAGAGTGACGGTAAAATGGCAATTGCCCTTCAACATTTCTTTGTCCACCTCATTTTCCTCTCACATGCAATTCTCACCATATTTGAGCATGCAACATTTATTATATTGGAAGAACAAACTAGGAAGCCCATTGCTATAAGTGTATTGAAAATGTAGAAGAACTTGTATTTTGAGAAAAGTTTGAGACAGTAAAATGATTTCTATTTTTAAACAGAGAGAGTACTTGATTATGGTTGTGACTTGTTTCACATAAAGCATAATTGTTAATTAAATTTTTGTTTTAATCAATTAAGATACATCTTATCAAATATGTATAACTCCCTCCATCCCATAATCTAAGGCATATTTTGATTAGTTAAGACAAGATTTTGACTAATAATTACTTCATTAGTATGTGATTTATACGACATAAAATTGATATTATTAAATTTATATTTAAAAGTACTTACTTATGATTGTGACTTTGTATCACATAAACCATATATTCCCTCGGTCCCAAAATACAAGGTGCACATGCATCCCAAGATTTACAATTAAATCTATATTATATTAGTTACGTGACACAAAAGTAATATTATTATAAAGTGTTTTCGAAAATAAAATCAATAATATCACTTTTGTATCACATAATCAAAATATTAAAGTTTAATTATAAATATTAAAATATATATGTACCTTATATTTTGAAACAGCTAAAGTATTGTTTTGACCAATTAAAATATATCTTACATTATGAAAACTGAGCTTATATTTTAAAATAACTAAAATAATATTTTAATTAATTAAAATATATCTTAAATTATGAAAATCGAGTGAGAAGATATGTGTGGCGGAGGAAGCACCTTCTGATGCCACGTAAGATGCATGGACTTGCGTGGACAGCCGGCATACGTTCTGGCGACCCGTGAGTACTTTCCGTTATCTCGGTCCGGGCCACGAATGAGGAATTGACTGCACCTTGGAAAAGAACTGCGGAGACAGGGGCGGGCATTGGTCCAGCGTGCAGGGGCAAGGAGGCCGTGTCACGGAAGAGATAGCAGAAGATACTCCAGATTGCACCGGAAGTCGCACCATATCAAAATGGAAGGCATGGCTGGTAGCAGTTAATGGCTCGCTGCATCGCCCAAATGCCGCGATGAGCGCTCGAGCCACGAGGCCCACGCATCACGCGCACTGGGCAAAAGGGGACGACGCAGCAGCAGATTGGAGCCTTGCGGTGCGTCCGGGCATGCATGCATGGGCATGGTTTTTCGGAGTGGTGCTGGACTTGCACCGCTGCCTCCAACGGCAGTGCTCGTCCTGTAGCATTTACTGCGCCTTAGCTCGTCTCGGGCGGCGTAAGATCGTCAGTCATCGATTCTTCCGACTATCTACGTCATTTAAAATCAATTACTTGGTTTATATCATAATAAATAATATTTAAAAATTAACATTAAATACAGTAACATACAAAGACAACATAGTTAATCCTAAAGGCTACATTCTATGTTAAAGTCTAACTCTTTACAAAAATTTAGTTTTATTCTTTTTCCTCCTACTTTCTCATTTATATCAACAACTATCCTATGTGGTATGACCAATAGTCAACTGATGTTTAGTCTTTATAAATAAATATTCTAATTGGGGTCTGGGTTATCGATATCCGTTTTCTGCTCGAGAGCTGCTTAGTGCACAATGCTCAATTTCTTATTCTTTTCCCTTAGGATCACTAAAACTTCACTTCTCTAAATGGGTAGGTGCTGTGTCCCTGTAGCTTTAATAAGTGATCGGTGGCTTCACCTATCGACGTACGTAGGAGTACTCATGTACGCATAGATTGGCATGCATCTGCACATTGGGAAGTACCAAAATGAGCAGGAATCCATTTGACCTCCGTTAAAAACGCACGCTTCTACATTTCGAAAAAGATTGGATAAAATAATAAATATAAATTGTAGGGTGATATATATATATATATATATATATATATGCACCTGAAAATTTTGGATAAAAATTATCTCAATCGTGTGAGAACCCGACATTCGTTAACAACAAAGTGAGTGGTTTATGGGGTATTATTGTGCACCATCCACATACATTCATTAAATTTAAATAAATTTAAAAGAATTTGAATTCAAATAATAGAAATAATGATAATACAATTAAACAAACAAATACATATGGATATAAGGAATGTTCGATACATTATATCAATATTCGCATAAGTCATAAATAATTCAAATATTCATTCTGAAATGAAATTGAATACAAAGTAATCATATTACAATAATTTAATTTAACATTATAAAAAGGTTTACAATATATGAGTTACACAAATGATTACAGTAGTTATGTGCAAGAATGAAATACTAGATAATCTACTTTTGTAGTTTTTTTCCTTCTCTTTCTTCTCTTTTCTTAATTTCTTTCCTTGTATCCATGTTCCTGCACACATGCAAAAGCACAAACAAGAAATACTTGGGTTAATGGTTAGAATGTTAATGCAATTTATTTACTGTCGGCGGCGGCCGGATATGGGCGGCTACGGTGATGCATATCGCATAGGAGAAAGGGGATCGACAGTGAAAGTGCATCTTGGCCCCTAAGTGGGTTTTGATGATTAGTGACAAATAGTTAGGGGAATAATGTGTGCATCAGGTGTGGTTCCTAAAAGCGATGACATAACCAGTAGTGATGACCAACAAAAAGGTTCTAAGGAAGGATGACTTGAAGAAATAAAGGTTAAGGATCATTTTCTACATCTTTTAGTGGTTCGAGGAATCACATTTAGTCTCCGAGTTTCGTATATGTGTGGAGAATCTGGGAGCTCGTAACCTCTAAGTTGCCCATCTATCCCACTTTCAGAAAGTTGGAACATCTGAATTTTGTGTCCAAAACCTCTAATTTCAGGTTCTAACCTCGCCTAAGTCCTTTGAGCTTAAAAGTCAGAATTCCTGAAAGTTTCCAGAATGTCCAAGATCATTTGTGGACTTATCTTTTGAAATCTCGGAATGTCTAAGTTAGTATGTCGTTTGAGTTCGCATACTGCTCACGCTTTGATTAAACCTTGAAACCTTGGCATGTCAGAGTCCAGATATCGAAACTTCTGAATTCATATTCTAATCTTGCTTCATCGAGCACTCTGAAATCTCGGAAGCTTCAAGTGCAATGTCGGAAGCCTGGCTCAAGGCTATCCAAAATATCTAGAGGGTCTAGGTTCCAAGTCGGATCCCCAACATCTGTTCATGTCTGCTGTGCTTTGAATAGTCAAACTCATCGAGTTTTTTTCCGGAGTCTCCAAGATCCGCTTCTAATCTCGCTCTACATCCATTGTTTGAAATGCCGGAGTCTCCAAGTTCTTGTTGGAGCCTCAATGTTCTGCATTGTATGCGTGATATAGTCGTTGATTTGAGAATGTCGAAACATCTAGGTTACAAGTCGGAACCTCTAGGTTTTTCTGATTTTGCTGTAACGATTAGATTTTGAAGGGTTGTCTATATATACCCCAAGCCTCTTTGTATGCACCAATCTTTGCTAATCTAATCCTCTGTGATCCTAAGTGAAACTTCGTCATTCCTCAAGTTCAAAGTGAGATCTTTGTGAGGAAATCTTTGAGAAAGAGGATTGGTTTGTAGTTGAGCATCAACCAAAGGTTCATCTCCATGCCAAAGTGATTGAAGCTTATTACTCTTGAAGATTGGCATCTCCTAGACGGCTAAGAGTCTCCCAAAGACTTGAGTGGTTTTTTAAGAGCCTCAAGAAATTTATGAGGGTTTTGAGCTCGCCTACCGCAAGGTAAAGAGATCCACGAGTAAAAAGGACTTCGCATTGGCAAGCCCCTTGAGGGAAGCGCACGTTTCGGTGCCGGTTTCGATTGTTGGATCAAACTTCCTCAGTGGAGATGTAGAGTCTCGCCAAAGGCTCAAATTTTGACAATAAATTATTTTCTCCTATGTGATTGTGTTTTTTTATTCCTTCATACTTGCTTCTTTGCATATCGTGCTCACTAGTATGCGTAGGACTTACTTTTGGGAGAAGTTTTCGATAATGTCCTATTCACCCCCCTCTAGTCGATAGCGTAGATCCTTTCAATTGGTATCAGAGCCTCATGCTCTCATATCTTAGATTTCACTAACTAAAGAGGTAGGATGTTGTCTAGCGAGGAGATGCATGTGGAGAGAGATCCATACGTTGATGGTTAAAACTATGCTAGTTGGAAACATAAAATGAGGATACATTCAATGGCCATTAGCTCAAGCATTAGGGGTTTGTTGTAGATGGCTATGCAGTGGTCCACAAAAGACGAGCTCACTGAGAGTGATAACCAGAACATCCACCTCAATGCTCAAATGACGAACGCCATCTTCAATGCATTGAGTCCAGATGAAGTCAACCGGGTGAGCATTCTTGAGGATTCCAAGACCATATGGAATACGCTCGAGGAGATCCATGAGTGAAGGGAAGCCAATCTCGATGTTCTCACAAGAAAGGTCGACTACTTCACCATGATGGAGAATGAGGGCGTGAATGACATGTTCACCCGTCTTATTCACATTGTGAACGAGGTTAAGTCTGTTTGGTGCTCGGAGATTAATGACCTCTTTGTCATCAAGAAGATGCTTCGACGCCTCTCACCTAAATATGAGTACTTGGTGATGCTTATTCGCGAGAGGGACGTCTTCAACAAATTGACTCCCACCGTGGTGCTTGAAAGAATCATCGCTCATGAGATGGCAATCCAAGACAAGAGCTCGTGGCTTCCAACTCAAGAATTAAGAGGAAATCACTTTGAAGGCAAGTACATTGTCAAGGAAGATTCAAGAGACGATTGAGAGGAAGAAGAACTTGATGAAGATGAAATAATCCTATTTGTGAGAAGGCTCTCCAAGATATTCAAGAAAGGCGGTGCCAACAAGTTCCTTAGCAAAGGGTATTTGAAGAACACAAAGAACAAACTCACCAAGTGGGCATGCTTCGAGCATGGCAAGACGGGGCACTTCAGCACTTGTTCAAACAGGAAGGACAAGAAAGATGAGTAGGAGAAGGGGTACAAGAAGAAGGAGCACCCAATGAAGGGCAAGTTCATCAAGAAGAACCATTATAAGGCCCAAGCCCACGTTGGTGAAGGATGGGATTCGAATGACTCAAGATTCAACCCCGATGAACGTGTTGTCAATCTCACCATGGCAAGTCCAAGGCCTGCCAAGTCTCTCTTGGACCATTCAAGTGACAATGAGGCACACATTTCTCTCATGGCAAAGGGGTGAAAGGCATCTCAAATCTCCAAATCTCCACTCTTTGATGATAATGATGATGACTTGCTTAATAATTTGAGTATGCCTTGCTATGGTTCTCTTGTTACCACTCTTGATAACAAAGAGGTATTGACGATGGCCTGGCACCCAGGTATCATCAAGGAGGACAAAGCCGGCCCTCTGGACACAGGGTGGGTCGGGCCGACTACTCGGAGTCCGACTTCTACACGGGGGCGCCTCATCAACTTGGAGTACAAGACAGGGATAAACACTTACCCGGCAATCCCAGATTCTGTTGTAACTAATTAGGAAACCAATCTATAAACCGATTTGGACTCTTGTAACCCTACCCCGGTCACCTATATAAGGCCGGGAAGGGATCCTCCGATCGGTACGCTTTCATAAGCTCCCATACTCTCATACGCATATCGCCTTAGCAACCTAGAGATATGTTCTCGAGGCTTTGCGGCACTCGGGATACAAGCAATATCATACACCAAGCACAGGACGTAGGGTATTACCTCCTCTTGAGGGCCTGAACCTGTCTAAACTTTGTCTCCCGTGTGCACCCATCTAGATCTGCTGTGCGTACGCTGCCCCGTATTCATTATTGCCGGATTACTATACCGACAGTTGGCGCGCCAGGTAGGGGCTGTGCGCATAGATCCATCCGGTCAGATCAAGATGGGTTTCTTCAACAACAACGGCGGCTTCGTTCCGGGCAGCATCATGCGATTCGCTTCCCTGAACGTCGTCCCTAATCCCGGCCAGCTTTTCCATTTCGGGAAGCTGGACTTCATCGCCGATCAGATCGGCAAGCTTCACCTCAGCGACTCGGCTTCCCACCGATCAACGGAGGCTTCATCAACATCTTCACTCGGACTCGCCCCTGAGTCCACGTCTTCAGCCCCCCTCTCCAAGGACGAGGTTACGCCGAAGTCGGATCTGCTGCTTGAGCACGGATTTCCACTCGTCGAGCAGAGATCCCGACTGGTTGGTGCAATCGAGTCTCTTCTACCTGTCCTTGAGTATAACTCGGACGACTTCGAGAGCTCGCAAAGCCACCATCCTTCTCGGGAAGTCTTCATGGTTAACCCGGACGTGCCGGTCAGCAACGACGACCGGCTCGTACCTATCGAAGAACAGACTCCTGAGTAGCTAGTGGCCACTCGGCTCCGCCTTCTTGCCAAGGAGGAGGAACTAGCCGAACAGTTAACCGTGTTGGTTCACCAGCGCGGAGAAAGAGAACACAATGAGGACATGCGGGATCGTGGACACTAGGTCCATAACGCGCTCCGTATGCGTGAAAGGGACGGCGTCCTGATATTTCTGCTTCCCAGTCACAACATCGTCACTGTCTCGGTGGGGGCACGTGCCATCAATATCCCTGAAGGCACCCCAGGCCACGACAAACTTCGGCGGCTCCAGATCCTAGTGGAGGAAGCAGCCCTCCAACAGCCTGAGATCTCTGAGAATCGTGCAGGTTCCTCGGCGAGTGCTAGGAGCCGGCATGTTTCCCCTCCGAGGAATCCACAAGCCATAGAGGGTCGTCGCGCCAACCCCGAACGTCATCACCCCGCCGGATCGGTTCGCAGCCGACTCGGACCGAATCGTGATGCACGGGGGACTATTGTTGCAAGAAACCGCGCCCGTCAAGACACGGACAAAGACGCCCACCCTGCCGGGTCGGCACACAACCGACTTGGGCCGGACCGCGATGCGCAGAACACCCTCGAGGCCAGGTGCGACACTCGTCGATACGCAGGGAGGGACAATCGCAGCGGTCACTACGGTGACAGTAGCGACCGCAGTACTACAAGCCGGTGCAGCTCTCCAGCTCCTTCCGGCATGGCCTACGTTGGCCCGAAGGTGTTCGGATCTCGCATCCGCGATGTCGTCTTCTCGCCGCGATTTCGGGTCACCGGAATTGATAAGTACACGGGCGAGAGTCGGCCAGACATCTGGCTGGCCGACTACCACACGGCCTGCAGGACTAATGGTGGCAACGACTATGTCGCAATCCACTACCTACCTCTGTTTCTAGCTGACTCAACTCGAACCTAGCTTACCAGCCTGCCTCAGGGTTGCATCCAGTCGTGGACCGACCTTGAGATCCTCTTCGTGAACAACTTCCAGGTCACCTATAACAGGCCCGGGAACACGTGGGATCTCCACAGTTGTACCCAAGAGGAGGGCGAAACTCTCAGGGAGTACATCCAACGCTTCTCCAAGAAGCAGAATTTTCTGGCGGAGGTTCGAGAAGGTGACGTCATCACCACCTTCTCCAAAGGTGTTCGTAGCACCGACCTCATCCACAAGATCGCGCGTAAGGATCCTTAGACTACGCATGAACTCTTCGACATCGCCAACAACTTCGCCACCGGCGAAGAAGCTGTCCGTAGTGCAACCAAGGAAGATAAGGAAAAGGGCAAGGTTCCCGAGTCCCCCAGAAGGGATGCTCACCCCAAGTTGTCCAGGAAAAAACACCGGAAGCGCAAGGAGACCTCGTTGCCGCAACCGACCGTACCCCGTAGCGTCGTCCTCAGCGCGGCAATGCGACTTTTGAGGAGATGATGAGTCAGCCATCGCGTCACGTGTGACTGCAATCTTTTGAAAAACCTGAACAAGCCTTTCGTCCCCAACCGGAAGAAAAAAGATCCTCCTCCTGAGGAGGACGACGAGTTCCCAAAGGAGACCGTGTGTCTCATGATCTTCAGTGGTCCCGATGGCTACGAGTCCAAACGATGCCAGAAGATCACGGACCGTGAAGTCAACGCAGCCGAGCCGGCTGTACCTCAGTACCTCCGGTGGTCCGAGTCCATAATTTCCTTCGACCGCTCGGACCACCCCGACTACATACCTCACCCTGCCAGGTTCCCCTTGGTGGTAGACCCAATCGTTAATGGCGTTCGCCTCACCAAGGTCCTCATGGATGGAGGGAGTGGTCTGAACATCCTCCACGTCAAGACTTTGGACGACATGAAGATTCCCCGGTCGAAAATCAAGCCTACCGGTGCCCCCTTCCATGGGGTCATCCCTGGCAAGATGGCAAGTCCACTCGGGCAAATCAGCTTGCCCGTTACTTTCGGCACTCTAGACAACTTCCAGACCAAGACCCTTACCTTCGAGGTTGTCGACTTCTCAGGCTCGTATCACGCCATCCTGGGACGTTCCTGCTACGCCAAATTCATGGCTGTTCCCAGCTATGTTTACTTGAAGCTTAAAATGCTGGGTCCCCACGGGATAATAATGGTGCAAAGCAGCTTCCAGCATTGTCGGCGTACGAACACCGGCTGCGGTGGTCCGGATGGACCCCCCTTGGGATTCGGCCGGGGGCAGTGAAGAGAGACACGAGTTGTAGAGATCTTGAGTAATCGGGAAACTTAGGAAACTGGAGACACGGTGGTTTTGCCCAGGTTCGGGCCACCAGTTAGGTGAAAAAACCCTACATCCTGCTTTCTTGTGTATAGATGAATAGATATCTGGTTACAATTAGCTCGAGCAAAGCTTGTAGGACTCTATGAACCCTAAAACTTCTCTACTCCCTTCATGGTCTGGGTTCTCCCCTTATATATCCGGGGGTCACCACAATAGCCGGAAAAGGAAAATATACTATAGCCATGCTATTGATGACGGTTAGGGAATGGCTACCCACGGCGGTGGTTGCCAAACATTGTAGCGGAATAGCCTCTGTCATGCTTTGGTTGGGAAATGGGTCCTCATAACGTAGTGGTGCCAGGTAACGGAGACTTCCTCCGCAAGCCTCCCGCTTCGGTCACCGCTATCCGGGCCCCACAGCTCAGTGGGATGCATGGGGGCGCGCGGCGGCGCGCCCTAAAGTCAAAAAGGTTGTCAAGCCGATGAGTTGATCGGGCCCATCATATCACAGGGATGGAGAGACGTTCCTGACAACGTCATTCTGCCCGCATGGGGCTTAGGGCACGCATGCCTTTGGACCGGCACTAAACACGCCGGACCGGCATTAAATGCTCCTGCTGGGCCACGTGGAAGGGCCCCACGAGGGTCCCGTACGGGAAGCTCCGGGACTCTTGCCACGTATGCTTGCCACGTGTGCCTGGGGAAGACCCCCGAGAGGGGCCAAGGGCCCGACTGCTCGGGGATGGACCCCCGAGGGGTCCTCGGGGACGGACCCCCGAGGGGTGCTCGGGGCCCTCGCGCTCGGGGACAGACCTCCGAGGGGTGCTCGGGGTCCCCTCGAGCGTGCCACTTAGCCGTTTCCACGGCGCGCTAGGCACCCTCCGATCCGGGTGGGACCCAGAACGTTTGGGGCACTCGGGGAGCGGCTTTGCGGCTCGGGACGCCTCCTGGCGGTTGTGCAGCTATAGTGCTCGGGGGAAGACCCCCGGGCTTATCTTCTCGAGCCTCCCGCCCACTGGTGATGTGGCATTGCGAGTTCGGCCCCTTGGCCAGCGGATTAGGGGACCCTGGGCCCCATATCGCCGACAAGCATGCTTACACGTGTGACCTGGAAAACTGTAACCTTGCCGTGGCCCAAATCGCTGCAGTCGAGCTTGACAACCTCAAGTCGGCCGTGGTCGAGGAAGCACCACCACCAACAACAACAACAACTAAGCCTTTTGTCCCAAGCAAGTTGGGTAGGCTAGAGATGAAACCCAATAAAAAATTCAAAAGCCAAAAGATAAAAGAAAAAGGCTTAGAAAGAAAATTATGGTTCGGGCACGTGGATCGCTAATTTCCATGCGGTCCTATTTAGAGACAAATTCTTAGATACATTCCAATCTTTTAAGTCTCTTTTTACTGCCTCCAGCTTCCAGCACGCTTACACGTGTGACCTGGAAAACTGTAACCTTATCGCGGCCCAAATCGCTGCAGCTGAGCTTGACAACCTCAAGTCGGCCGTGGTCGAGGAAGCACCCCCGACTAAAAAAGCTTCAGCAGCGACATCGTTCTAGTCGGCGCGGGGCACCAAGTCGATTCAGCTGGATCCAAAAGACTCCTCCAAGATGATGCAGATCGGGACTGCACTCAGCGACAAATAGGAAGGCGCGCTCATCAGCTTCCTCCGTGACAACCGGGATATTTTTGCATGGACGTCTTCTGACATGCCCGGAGTTCCAAGGGAGGCTGCCGAGCGCTCTCTCAATCTCTGACCGGACGCCAAACCGGTCAAGCAACGCTTGCGCCGTTTCGCTGAGGATAGGCGTAGAGCAATAGGAGAGGAGATAGCCAAGCTTCTAGCAGCTGGCTTTATTAAAGAAGTGTACTATCCCGACTGGTTAGCGAACCCAGTTCTTGTTCGCAAAAAGAATGGAAAATGGAGGATGTGCGTTGATTACACGAGTCTCAACAAAGCATGTCCCAGAGATCCTTTCACACTACCTCGCATCGACCAGGTGATCGACTCCACGGCCGGTTGCGAGATTTTATGTTTTCTCGACGCCTACTCGGGCTACCATCAGATCAAAATGAAGGAAGATGATGAGATCAAAACTTCATTCATCACTCCATTCGGGGTCTTCTGCTACGTCTCCATGCCTTTCAGCCTCAAGAACACCGGCGCCACGTACCAACGGTGCATGCAGCGCTGCCTCCAGGAACAGATCGGCAGGAACGTGCAAGCCTACATCGATGATGTGGTGGTCAAGTCCGAGAAGAAAGAATATCTCCTAACCGACTTGGGAGAAACATTATCTAACCTTAGGCGATTCAGCATGAAGCTCAACCCAGAAAAATGCGTGTTCGGAGTATCTTCGGGAAAGCTCCTCGGTTTTCGAACGAGGAATCGAGGTTAACCCGGAGAAGATCGACGCCATCATCAAAGTGGGGCCACCAAAAAACCTCAAGGACGTCCAATGACTCACCGGGTGCATGGCGGCCCTCAGCCGATTCATCTCCCGACTCGGTGAAAAGGCCCTGCCCCTCTATAAGCTCCTGAAAAAGTCAGACAACTTCACATGGACATTTGAGGCTCAAGACGCCCTCAATGGGCTAAAGAAGCTTCTGACCACATCCCCGATACTGGTCTCCCTGATGCCCAACGAGCCACTGCTCCTCTACATCGCAGCGACCACTTAGGTGGTCAGTACTGTCTTGGTCGTCGAACGCTCCGAGCCAGGCCACATCCAGAAGGTTCGGCGCCCGGTCTACTTCATCAGTGAAGTACTCGCCGAGTCCAAGGCGTGGTACCCTCAGATATAGAAGACCATCTATGCGGTGTTTATTACATCCCGGAAGCTAGTCCACTACTTCCAAGGACACCAAATTACGGTGGTTAGCTCCTTTCCGATCGCAGACGTCATCAACAACCGTGATGCCACTAGGAGGATTGCTAAATGGGCAATGGAACTAATGACATTCAACATAGTTTACGCGCCCCCGCACGGCTATCAAGTCTTAGGCTCTCGCTGACTTCATGGCCGAGTGGACAGAAATCCAGTCCCCGCCCTCTGTCATTGACCTCGAACATTGGATACTCTACTTTGACGGCTCCCTGATGCTTCAGGGCCCGGGGGCTGGCGTCATGCTCATTTCTCCGAAAGGAGAACACTTTAGGTACGTGCTACAAATCCACTTTCCGGCGTCCAACAACGTCGCCGAATATGAAGCCTTACTACACGGCCTTCGCATTGCAATCTCACTCGGGATCCACCGGCTTCTTGCCCGCGGTGACTTCGAACTGGTGGTCAGGCAGGGGATGAAGGACTGGTCATGCCGAGACCCAGCCATGAAAACCTACTGCCAAGAGGTGCGTAAGCTTGAAGCCAAGTTCGATGGCCTCGAAATCATGCATGTCCTCCGCCGAGACAACGAAGCTGCTGACGCACTCACCAAGCTGGGGTCTAGTCGGGATGTCGTCCCGACTGGAGTTTTCCTCCAGGAGTTGCATGTACCTTCTATCAAAGCGGAGACAGTGCCCGAGACCATCGAGCCTTCCCCCGAAGAACCGGATGGCACTCAGCAGCCGTTCCACGAAGTTCTGGTCATCGATCCCGACTGGACAACACCTTTCCTCGACTACCTCCTGCGAGACACTCTCCCGTCGGAGTAGACTGAGGCGCGCCGCCTGGCGAGGCACGCCAAGCCCTATGTTGTCGTCAAAGGCGAACTCTACAAGAAAAGCACCTCCGGAATTCTCCAACGGTGCATATCACAAGATCAAGAGAAACAACTACTATGTGACATTCACTCGGGAGTTTGCAGGCACCACGCGGCACCAAAGTCACTAGTCGAGAAAGCTTTCTGATAGGGTTTCTACTGGCCGACTGCCATTTCGGACGCCGAGCACATCGTGCGCTCTTGCGAGGGCTGCTAATACTTCGCCCGACAGACACACTTGCCGACCCAAGCACTCCAGCCTATCCCGATCACCTGGCCTTTCGCCTTCTGGGGTCTGGACATGGTTGGTCCCCTCAAGAGGGCTCTTGGGGGCTACACCCACCTCTTCGTCGCTGTGGACAAGTTCACCAAGTGGATTGATGCCAAGGCAGTTGTCACTATCATGGCTGAACGGGCCGCCGAGTTCTTCTGAGATATCGTCTACCGGTTCGACATCCCCAATAGCATCATCACTGACAATGGCGTGCAGTTCACCGGCGCAGCTTTCCTCCAATTTTGCGACGACTACAACATTGGCCTCAACTTCGCCGCCGTGGCACACCCACGCACCAACGGGCAGGTTGAGCGGGCCAACGGTTTGATTATGGAAGGCATCAAACCTCGGATCTTCCAGCGCCTGAAGCAGTTTGCGGGCAAGTGGGCATCCGAATTGCCTTCGGTGCTCTGGAGCCTACGAACTACATCTAACCGGTCGACTGGTTACACACCTTGCTTCTTGGTATATGGAGCTGAGGCCGTCCTCCCGACCGACCTGGACTATGGGTCCCCGCGCATTCGGGCTTACACTGAGGCCGAGTCAGAGGAGGCGAGACAAGACGCTATCGACTAGCTTGTAGAAGCACGTGAAGTTGCCTTCCTTCAGTCGACAAAGTACCAACAGGACCTACACCGCTATCAGAGCCGATACGTACGCGGACGTGCCTTTAACGTTGGCGACTTGGTCCTACGCCGAGTCCAATCCAACACGGATAAGCACAAAATGTCCCCGCCATGGGAGGGTCCGTACGTGGTCGCCGAAGTGCTATGCCCGGGGGCTTACCGACTGATGGATCAAGATGGCAACACCATCACCAACGCATGGAACATCGAACAGCTACGTCGTTTCTATGCTTAACATTTCATACTTCGATTTTTTTGGACATATGAATAAATATTTTTTCGCTCCACTTGAAGCAATTCCTGGAGTTCCCGACTGGCCGGCTATGCACACTCACAGCCACGCATAGCAGACACTCGGCGGTTACACCCTCTGGGACTTCGCCACGAGGAGCGCGAACTCTACCCCAGCTCGGTAGTGCTCACGCGTCAGCTCCTTGACTTGGTCCGGCGCCCGTCGAAGGTGTTCCACAACCGATTCTGCACGGTCCGGCATCGGGTCGTCCTCCCATAGGGCCGTGCAGGTCAGCTGACCGGCCACCTGCAGGGATTCTGCCATCTCAGCGATCTTCCTGATGCACGCTTCGAACCCTGCGGAGTTGGAATGGAAGCATTAGCAGAGTACCCGACAGGTCCCGGGTGAGCAGATCCAAGTCGGACACTCACCTGCGGTGGAATCTGCAGCTCTCTTGTTCGCCGCTTCAACGGCCTCCAGAGCTCGCCTTAGGCTGCCGTCGAGGACGGCCGTCTCCCTCTCGAGCTCCCTGACACGCACTTTCTCCGCGCCGAGTTCTTCCTCAAGTTTGGAGGCCTTCTCATCAACAAGGGCAAGCCACCGCAGGCGAGCCTTCACCGATTCAAGCTCCTCCCTAAGCTTGACAGACTCATCTTCAGCGGCTATAGAGGACATCAGAAAATCAGCAGCCGCAAAGACACGGCAAGCTAAAGAAGCGCGGGTTCATTACCTTGAGCCTGGGCAGCTTCCAGGGATACGCCTCTCTTCAGGGACTCCACTTTGGCTTCTCGCGCACGCACTTGCTCCTGTGCCGAGTGAAGGCTCTCTCTCAAATTGTCCAACTTGGCCTTTCACTGGCTAAGTTGCTCGAAGGCGGGCAGACGCTCTTGGAGAAATTCGGTCTTCTCCATCGATCGCCTGGTCAAGCTCTGTAAAAGACAACAGCAAACATTAGCTATCCGGAAAAGTTATCAAAACCCTCTACTTGGTTCCCCAAACCAAGCAGAGGCTCGGGGGCTACACCCTCTGGGTGCACTGATCGTGCCCCCAGAGTGAAAACCTACAAAATCATTTAGATCCTCCACTCGGTTCCTTGAACCAAGCGGAGGCTCGGGGGCTACACCCTCTGGGTGCACTATTTGTGCCCCCAGAGAGAACCTAAAGAAAGGAAGGAAGTTCCTGCCCGACCAAAATAGCCGGGCGAAGGCAAAAAAGAAATATAACGATAAAGTCACATACCTACGCCAGCGGATTGATCCTGCCATGACCAGGTTGGCGCTCTCCCGGATGCCTTTCAGCAGCACCGGAAGCTTTTCTCCGAGCTCGGTGGTAGCGTCCAGGAGCTGCTCCCACTCCTCCGCTTTCCGGACGTCATCGACCTCCCGCAGGACGATGCCCGGTCTGGAGGGGTCTGTCTCCCGAACCCGGAGCGGCTGGAGGGTTAGCTGGAGCCCCGACAGAGGAGGCGGTGCACGCTCCACCTCTATCTCCTCTTGCGGCAGAACCAAGTTCCTTCGGTGGTCGTGTGGGGGCACTCCAGCCTGACTCGGACCCGCTGGCTCCGGCGCTCCGGCGCTGGACTCGGCCGTCCCAGAAGCGGGCAGCGGAGGCGGTGGACTCGGCATCACATTCACCGGTGGCGGAACCGGCGTGGCGTCTTCCGATGGCGAAGCCGGCGGCATACCCTGCGGCTTGGAGGAAGACGGCGGCGCAGGAGCCTCTGCGGCTGTTGGAGGAGATGAGGGTAGGGCCCTAGGCACCGACCCACTCCCGCCTTGGCCAAGTCCTTGGGCACCCGGCTTACACTTCGAGAGACCCACCGGCTTCCGTGGACTGCGAAGCATCCGAGCTGTTAATACCTCCTACAATCAAAAGCGGGAAGGAGACATCCAGTTAGTAACTTACTTGGCAGACCGGGGAGGTGAGCGCTCTTTTTCCGTTTTGGCGCGCTGGTCTTCGGGGCCATCCACGCCGCGGGGTCGCTCTGCCCCCCAAAGGCAGCATCAGCTGTCCTCTTCTCCCCTCGACTGGGGAGAGACTTCATCTCCGGCCGCCTGAGGAACCCCTTCAGGACGGCGGCCGACGCCACCAAGTCAGGACGGGCGGGCGAGCCGCCCTGTCCCCCCGGGGTGGCCTCAGAGGATGGCCTCCATCTCCTGTGCATGATGAGTGGGGCATCGTCGTCGTCCTCCTCCTCTTCATCCAGAGCTAGCGCACTCGGCAAAGGAGCACTCGGCGCCGCCACGACGAGCGTTTTTCCCTTTGACGGCCCGGCTCCGGAGGAAGATGCGCTAGCTGTTCCCTACGGCGGTGGCCCATTGCTGGGGATATCGGCATATTGGGGCTGGTTCCATATCTCCTTCTCTGGGAGGGGAGCAGGGGAACTAAACCCAAACAGATCCTGCAAGGTTGGGGAGCATGAACGCAATCCAAATAAAGACTCGGCCAAAACTCAAATTGAAAATAACAAAGTCGGGAGAATAGTCGCTCACCCGGCTCGGTGGGTTGGCGCGACTGAAGGGTGGCGGCCGCCTGGAGATGTCTAGGTCGGTCCCCTGGGCCATCAGCTTCCCGACCCGGCGTCGCACTTCATCCTCCGAGAGCTCGTCGGCTGACTCCCGAGTCGCGTCTTGGCCATCGATGTATTCGTACATCGGATGCAACCTTAGTTTCGTCGGCTGGACCCGGTGACGGATGAAGGTGGAGACAACGATGATTCCTGAGACGCCAGCCTTGAGCGCCTCGGAGAGAGCCCCCATGAGTACCATGACCCCGGGCTGCTCCCGATCCAGCGGCAGATTGGTCCAGCTCGGCCGGACCTCGGGAGGCTGACCCCCGAAGCCCGGAAGAGACGGCGTCGGATTGGAGATGTAAAACCAATCCGAGTGCCATCCCTTGTTGGAGGTCTGGAAGGGAAGCTCCAAGTAGAGCTTGATTGCCCCGGGCCTCAGCTGGAACCCGGCACCTCCCACCACGGCCGGACTGCTCTTGCGCGGCTGCGGCTTCACGATGAACAATTGCTTCCACAGCGCGAAGTGCGGCTCGATTCCGAGGAAGCACTCGCACAAGGTGATGAAGGTGGAGACGTGAAGCAGTCCGTTGGGGTTGAGGTTGTGAAGCTCCAATCCATAATAGTAGAGTAACCCTCGGAGAAAGGGGTGGACCGGCACGGAGAGCCCCCGGTGGAAGAAGGTGGAGTGGACCACGATCTCGCCGGTATCCGGGGTGGGGAATTCCTCCCCACCGGCGACGCGCCATTCCACCAGCTCCTTCGCCGGCAGCACGCCCGCGGTCACCAGAGCGTTCAGCCGGGTCTCGGTCGCCGTGGACTTCACCCAAGGAGCCATTGGGTTGGTGGAGGAGTTTTCTTATTCAAAGATTGCCCACACCAGCACGTCCTCCTCTTCTTTGACTGGATCTGCTGCCCAGACGGGAGAGTACATCCAGTGCCGACGAATCGGATTTAGGGTTTTTTGGTTCGCGGTGGTGCTCTCAAGGGCGGTGGAGCGTGAGGAAGGCGAAGAGGCAAGCAGGGCGCAACAAGGCTAAGTGTGAATGTGAAAGGGGTGAAGTGGTCTGTGGTCTTACCCTCCCCTGTCTCATAAAGTGGGACAGCAGAGGGGCACGACTCTTCCGTTCCCACGACCGCGGCTTTCCCGCGCGCACAAGGCATCCCTTCAACTTTTGCGGGCATTTTTCGCGCCCATGTCGTGGTTTTCCGGCTTCCGTTACGCGGCGTGATGGGTCGTGGAACGAATTAACCGCTCCACAACTTGGCGTTACCGTTTTCAGCACGGTTTTGGCTAGGGGTTTCCAATGGTCGGCCTTCCGGGGTTAAATAGCCGTTTGGAATGCATCCCACATGAAGAGCGACTATAACATACCTTTAATGGGTCACTAATTGGTTGCCGAACAACTTGGAACTGAACGTTACGGTTTTGAAGGGTTTCGAGGATTGGCCTTCAAGGGAACGCAATCATTTGAAGACACCCGAGTGAAGGGCAGTTGTGGCGCGCCTTCAGCGGGCTGCTAGTTGGATACTGAGCAACTCGGAGCTACCGGTTCCTCCACCCGGATGTTCCAGAAATTTTACCCTGGAATCTCTGGGATCCAAAACTTCCGGATTCAGTGGAACGTCTGGTATTAGGCTCCGCCACTTAGGACCGAAGCACCACAGCCAGTTTTCTGGTTCTGACGTGAATTTTGAGGGCATTCCCCCAAAGGGACACTAGCTGGACCTGAACCACTCGGGAAACCAGATACCACTCGGGAATTCGGTCGGGATTGATGGTATGTTCCCAGCTGGGCTATCAGTCGGTCTCCATCCGTTGGAAATGATTGGATATCACTAGAACTTACCCGTTATTAACTCCCCGACATGATATTCCTGCCCTACGGGTGAATATTACTCAGCTTACTATCTCAACTTTACAGGAGTTCTATGAGTCCCTCACAATCTTCCTGCAGACCATAATAGGGCGTGCTCAGATGGATGCCACTCGGGAAGAAGGCAAAAGAACTTGGCTTGGATGTTACCCCGACAAGCTGCAACCAGATCGTGAAGGACTCGGGGGCTACTGACGATGGCATGGCACCCAGGTATCGTCAAGGAGGACAAAGCCGGCCCTCTGGACATAGGGTGGGCCGGGCCGACTACTCGGAGTCCGACTTCTACACAGGGGCACCTCATCAACTTGGAGTACAAAACAAGGATAAACACTTACCCGACAATCCTAGATTCTGTTGTAACTAATTAGAAAACCAATCTATAAACCGATCCGGACTCTTGTAACCCTACCCCGGTCGCCTATATAAGGCCGGGAAGGGATCCTCCGATCGGTACGCTTTCATAAGTACCCATACTCTCATACACATATCGCCTTAGCAACCTAGAGATCTGTTCTCGAGGCTTTGCGACACTCGGGATACAAGCAATATCATACACCAAACACAGGACGTAGGGTATTACCTTCTCTTGAGGGCCTGAACCTGTCTAGACTTTGTCTCCCGTGTGCACCCATCTAGATCTGCTGTGCGTACACTGCCCCGTATTCATTATTGTCGGATTACTACACCGACAGGTATTGCTTGTGAGGGAGATAGAGAAAAATAAGAGCCTAACTCTTAAGGGCAAGGAGCTTAAGGTCTCATATCGTAGATTTGAAAAGTCTCATGAGGAGCTAAGGAGTGTTTATGGAAATCTTGGGCTTGAGAACATCAAGAATAAATGGTATTATGAAACTCTTAAGATATCTCATGATATCCTCAAGGGCAAACATCTATATCTCCTTGACAAGCAAACGACTTCATCTCAAGAGTGTTGATGTGCTTTGTCCTGTGTGCCTCTTTGCCCATGAATTTTTCTACTATTGCTCACGTTGATGTCACTAGTACTTCTAACCCATATCATGCGAAGCGACACTTGTGAGTGAGAATGCTAGGTTGAAGGCACGACTTCAACATGGGTCGCTCAAGTGTTATAAGGGTAGTAAGACCCTCAAAGAGATATTGAGCCACCAAAATGAGAACTTCAACTATGAGGGTTTGGGCTTTACCCCAAGGTTGAACAACAATGGTAAGACCTGAACCCCTCAACATTATCCGAAGACTAAGTTCACGCTAGGAAAGGAGAAGCAAGTGCAAGCTTCTATTTTTGAGAGTCATGCGGCTAAAAGGGGATATCCTAACCTCATTGGTCATTTTGACATTTCTTATGTGCCTAGAAAGGGCAAGGATGGTAAGATCTAAGACAAATTTTATTGGTGTGAATATTGGTGATCATGTTAGGAAAAGTTTCATTTCGATGCCCAAATCTCTTATGTCTAACTCCCAAGGACCCAAGAAGATTTTGGTATCTAAACAAGTCTAAACTTGTTTTTTTTGGATTACACCTATGGTGGAAAAAGTTAGATGCTCGATAGCAGATGCACAAATCATCTGACTAGAGAGAAGGACATGTTCACCTCACTCAAGAGGATCACCACACAAGAAAATCACTTTTGGTGACAATACAAAGGGAAAGATAGTAGGGTTAGGTAAAATTGCAATCTCAAATGACCTATTCATTTCCAATTTGTTGCTCGTGAAGTCTTTGAGCTATAACTTGCTACTAGAGTCTCAACTATGCGATCTTGATCTTGAGTGTAACTTCACTGAGAATGGTTTTTTTGTGATCAAGAGCAACGATTGTTCATTAGTCTTCAAAGGTTTTAGAAAAGGTAATCTATACATGCTTGTTGTCAATGTCTTCTTTAGGTTGGCTATGAAATATGATGTTGCCTCATGTGGGGATGAGGAATCTTGACAAGCTACTCAAGGGCGACCACATCATTAGCGTCAAGAACGTGACCTTCGAAAAGGATTGCTTTTATAGCGCATGCCAACTCGGGAAGCTTCTTTGTATACAAGACTATCACAACCCATCAAGAACGTCATGACTGCCACAAGGCCACTAGAGCTTTTCCACATGGACCTATTTAGTCTCATCACCTATATGAGCATAGGAGGTAACTGGTATGGGTTCGTTACTGTTGATGACTTTTCTCACTACACATGGGTGTTTTTCTTACATGGCAAGGGAGAAACACACAAGATCTTCAAGAAATTTGTGAGATCAGCTCAAAATGAATTCAGTTGAAGATCAAATGTGAGAAGTGACAATGGAACCGATTTTAAGAACACGAACATCGAATAGTTCCTAGATAAAAAAGGCACAAAGCATGAGTTCTCCTCTGGCTATACCTTGCAACAAAATGGCGTGGTGGAGAGCAAGAACCGCACACTTATCGAGATGGCAAGAATGATGCTTGATGAGTACGAGACTCTTAATCCTTTTTGGAGGAAGCGATCAACACTACGTGCCATGCAATCAACCACCTCTATCTTCATCGACTCTTAAAGAAGACGTCGTACGAGCTCATTTCCCGGAACAAGCTCAGTGTCTCCTACTTCCGCATCGTTGGAAGCAAGTTTTGTATCCTTACTGAGAAGCAAAGTCTCTCAATGTTTGCTCCTAAATGTAATGAGGGTTTCCTTCTCGGTTATGCTTCAAGTGCACACACGTACCGTGTCTTTAATAATACTTCACGTATAATTGAGGACACGTGCGACATATAATTTGATGAGAGTAATGGCTCGCAAGTAGAAAATTTGCCTAATGATATAGGTGATGATGAGTTAGCAAACACAATCAAGAACATGTCACTTGGAGATGTGATGCCAACCGAGGTCAAGGAGATCACATCATCAATTGAATTAGAGCCTCCAACATCCATTCAAGAGGAGATCCAAACCCTAGAGGCAACCCAATACATGATGATGAAGCTCCACCTCAAGTCCAAATTGAAGTACCACCTCAAATTCAAGCGCAAGTCCAACCAGATCATCCGAGGATCAAAATAAATTTGAAGCGGGACCATCTAGTCGACCAAATTCTTGCCGACATGCATAAAGGAACTCAAACTCGCCCTCTTGTTGAAAATTTTTGTGAACATTACTCATTTGTTTCCTCATTGGAGCTTACCATGCTAGATGATGCTCTCGACGATTCGGATTAGGTGAACTTCATGCATGAAGATTTGAACAAATTCACTCGGAACAACATGTCGACGCTTATGGAAAGACCAAATCAAAATGTTATTGACACCAAGTGGGTCTTCCACAACAAACAAGATGAGAACGAACGGGTCATGAGGAACAAAGCTGGACTTGTGGTCCAAGGGTACACACAAGTCGAAGGTTTAGATTTTGGGGAGACTTCTGCTCCGATTGCTTGATTATAGGCTATTAGGATCTTGCTTGCACATGCTAACTATCCTAATATCATGTTTTATCAAATAGATGTGAAAAGTACATTTCTTAATGGCAAGATCAATGAATTAGTCTTTGTCGAATAACCTCCCGGTTTTGAAGATCAACCACATATATAAACTCCATAAGTCACCATACAGTCTGGAACAAGCCCCTCAGGCTTGGTATGAGTGTCTTAAGGAGTTTCTACTAAAAAATGGCTTCAAAATTGGTAAGATTGATTCCACATTGTTTACTAAGTTCATTGATGGTGACTTGTTTGTTTGTCAAATGTATGTTGATGATATCACATCCGGGTGTACAAATAATGCATTTAGTGAAGAATTTGGAAACATAATGATTGATAAGTTCGAGATATCCATGATGGGGGACCTAAAGTTTTTCCTTGAACAACAAGTCAAACAAATCCGAGAAGGGACTTTTATAAGTCAAGGCAGTGTCACACCCTGTTTTTCAAATCGGATTTTCCTGAAAACCCAAAACCCTAAGCGCGTATATGCGTATATGCTCTTAAGCTAAAGCCATGCATATTCGAATATTGAGTTTATCATCGCATGTCATCCCATGGAAGCTTTCGAGCTAGGTTGCACCACCCCGCAAACAATCTGAGTCAAAAACTTGTCATCGCATGTGCATAACCCTAAACCCTAAGTCAGACCCGCATACGCCATATATGCCCAAACCCTAACCCTACGTGGCAACCCGCCGACATTTGTTCCCGACCCTCCGGGGATAAACCCTAACCATCCCCGTACCCTACCACAGTCTTGACGTCGTCCGAAACCCTAAAATCCCACTTGTCGTCCCAAACCCTAATTAGGTTTTCTCGCATCTAGAAATTAAAAAAATGTTATCATATGCATTTTAATTTCTCCAAAATGTTTAGAAAAACTCCAGTAGCTTCTTGAATCTATTCTTCACCAACCTATAAAATAAAACTTGGAAGTCCAGTTCAAATTTTTGAATTGCATTCAAAATTCAAATTTGATCAAACCTCCCATTTGAACTGCAACCCCTTTGATTCTTGCCCAGAAAATTCCAAAAAATTCCACATAGCTCATCTCAGTACCCTTGTTCCATTTCTATAAAACATTTCTACCTCCAGTACAAACTTTTGCCAGGGCAGCCATCGAACACTTTGCAGAAATTTCATTTTCACTTGAGTTTGAGCTCAACTCGCAACTGCCTTGCTCCCAACTGCCGACTAGAGTAATTGTCATCTGCAGGCACTCAATTCCAGCAGCTGAATCCCACAGAAAAAACCCTAACCACAGGGATTCAACCCCCTTGTCACCTCATGTCTACATTGGCAAGGGTTCATTAGTTTGGTGCCCCTAATGTCCAGGCCATGACTTCTCTGATCTCAGTGCTTAAATCACCGTAGGCCCTTCCCCTATTCCCTTTACTTCAGCAGGGTACCTTGGCTATAGGGTTCAACTTCCCCATCCCCTCATGCCGACATTGGCATGCCTCCTTGTCTGTCCTCCTCTGCATCAGCTGCTGTTCCTTTTCTTTTCCCTCTCTGTTGGATCAGTTTGGCACAGCATGGCAACCCCAGCAAGGCTCCTGCACACATTGACGCGCCCAGGCAGCTTGGACACCTCCTGGCCTCGCTCTGGACGCACCCTGGGCAAGGTCAATGCCGAGCAGTGGCATCCCTTCGCGCCAGTCATCAAGCAGACGCCAGCGAGCTCCAGCCGTACCCCGAAGACACTTCCTGGCCGCCCTGACCTCTACGCCTTGCTGACCTCGCCCCGCTCCTCCTCTGCACCTTTGCCGGCGATGCCCCACGGCTACCGCCTGGCAGCCATAGGCACCAGCCTATAAAAGGAGGTGCCAAGCACCCGAGCTTCTTCACCCAACCTCACTTAGCTCCCCTAAAGCTCAAACGATCGCCATTTTCATCAGTGCTCAGCTCAATCCTCGAATTCCAGTACCGATCATCTCCGCTCGCCATTTTCCTCCGAGGAGAAATTCCTCATCTCCAGTGAAGAATTCCTACCATTTTTTCTTCCATAAGCTCTCTGGAACTTTTCTTAACCTTCCCGATCACTTCTTTGCAGTCGCAGTTCGCCGGAGCTCCACCCTCGCCTGCGTCCCCGCCTCCTCCCCGCTGGACCTCGTCGAGATCACAAGTCCAGCAACCTTGCGAGCTTTCCGTCCTCAAAAACGAGCTCGCCAGCCCTTCCTGATCCCGTAGGTAGCAGCCGCCCCTGCTAAATCCCTCTAAACCAACCGCAATCGCTCGCCGTAGTTCCCACCGGGGCTTCGCCGGAGTCAGGGGATTCCTCGCCGGAACCCTACCGCGCGCGCCCCTCCTTTCCCTCTGTTTCTGACCCGTGGGCCACCTTAGCCGAAGCGGTACGCCGCCCTCCGTGCCACTGCCAGTGGGCCCGAGAAGCCACCAGGCCCACTGTCGGGTTTAATGAAACCGGCGCCGACTTCTCCCCACGTCACCCCCCCTGTGGCGCCTGAGCTGGCCGGTTTTTCTCCTCTGAACCAGTGCACTGTAAATGCTTGGTTCGGCCGGTTCACCCAGATCCGAGCCGATTCTCTGAAAACTCCCAAAATAAAAGTTGTTCCAAATTTAATTTCCCACCTTTTCTATATAGGCCACTTTCCAAAAATCCCAATATTTCTCTCTGTACAGTCCATAGTTTCAAATGCAATTCAAATTCAAATCTGTTTTTAAATTCCTTTTGATATGTGTTCAGATTTATGGCATTCCAGCATGTCAAACCCTAATGTTTTGGAACCTTGCACAAGTTGACTTCATATACACTCATGTTGCATAATCCGAAAGGTTAGGGCACATGTAGAAGCCTAGTGACCCTAACGCCGAGTTCGTGCATGTGCATTATTCTTAATTTCATTCTTCCATCATGTTAGGTTTCTCAAAAATATGTTAGAATCCAGAGCATGCATAAGTAGGTTTTCTTCCACAGGTTGCATAGTTTACGAATGAAAGGTAGTAGTTATAGCAAAACTCTAATCGACATTTCATGCATATATATATGTTCTTCTTAGTGTTATCTCCATCGTGTTAAACTCTTCAAGAAAATATTAGAACCCAGCATGCATGCATGCTGACCTTTATTATTTGTTTCTTGTGATGCTCAGTTCTTATTCGAAATTTTTCCGAACGTGTAGTTGACGGTGTGAGGTACGTGCACCAGGAAGAACCCGAAGCATCCCCGCGTCCGGAACCGAGCCAAGACCTGCCAGGCAAGCTCTCCGCCCCTGATCATGTTGTAACCCAAGTTTATGAAATGTTATTTTGATTTCGAAACATGCATGCTATATTCTATTACCGTTATTTTATGTAGCATAGTTATACCGATGAGTAAAAAACCCTAGTCCGACCCTGAATCCCTAGTAGCCCTAAGGACTATATATTCCGAAAAACTTATTGGAAAACTTAGGGTAGTGTATATATATATATATATATATATATATCCATGCTTAGCCCTGCCGTAGTAAAATTAGGGTTTTAGAAAAAGGAAAATAGCAACACCCCATATTTTATGCGGTGAACTTTTGAGAAGCGGACCGTTGTGTCCGGAGGTGTATGAAGGTAGCATAGCCATGGGTTGGTATGTTTTACCGGAAATGGTTATGTGGAAACCGAGCTAAAAAGGGAGAAGATTTTGATCCGGGTCGGTAATGAAGGGTGATTGTAGGGAGTTGTTAAAGAGCGAGGTAAGGCCCGCCGTGGTTCTTGCTGCCCGTTTACGGGAGTGGTGTGGAGTCCTTCTCAGATCATTTAAGGACCGGTCTTAAGTGCCGTTTGGCCAAGTCATACCGTGCGGCCACATGTCCTTTGTGGGAAGGACTTGACATAGTACCCGGCCTGAACTAGCATGAACCCGTGGGCAGTTAGTAGTGTGCAGATGGGGTGGTGTAACCCCTGTAGAGAACAAAGACAGTAGTAAGCGAGGTATTGTTCGCCATAACCCGCTTGTAGCGATGTTACTGACTCAAGCTAGGTTTGGGACATGTCCTTCGGACGGGTTCATGGCTGGGTTCACACTGGCGAAGGGTCTCGTTGTACTAACTCTGGTAGTATGCAGTGCACGGTATGCCCAGGGTGACCTACATCGTGTGGGTAAAGCCGTACCACCTCTGCAGAGGGTTAAAAACTATTCGAATAGCCGCGTCCGTGGTCATGGACGAACTTGGTTAGGCTACATTAAAGTAGTCTGGCTTTCTGAGCCCCAAAAAGGTTTCTGGGTTATGGGTTTAAGGACGCGAACCATCGTGTTCATAGGGCAGTTTGCCAAGTTCCCGTTGTAGCGGAAAGTGTGAAGGAGGGTTTCCCCGTGGACTCGGGCAAACCCTAGAATCCCCGTAAGTACGAGATGAGCTGTGTCTCCCTGAGGAACCGGGTGATTGGTATCCCCGTAAGTACGAGGTGAGCAGCGTCTCCCTAGGAACCGGGCGAGTACCGTGCTTTGCCGTTGTAGCGGTAAGCACAAAATTGAACTCCCCATTGTAGCGGGCTGAGTGAATCAAGCAAATACTTTATCTCGCTGCGTCGAGATGTTTTTGGTAAAATCGCTTTTACATCTATGTATTTAGTTCAAATGCAAACTTATTTTCTCGCACAACATGAAACTTAGGATAGAGCCAAGTTTTTGTTAAATTCCGAGCATGCTCATATCCGTAATAAACTTCCTGGAGAAGTGCTTGCGAGTACATTCAATGTACTCACCTGGCTTGTTATGTGGCCAGACGAAGAGGAGGATTACCAGTCTGGCGATAGCGACAGCGACTTCGAGGCGTAGGGTTTCTCCCCAGTTTGTTGCCTGTGGTTCGGCATACCGATGGGCTATCCACCATGTTTTATTCCGCTGCTGTTTAATTCGGCCAATAGGCCCGGTTTGTATGAACTAAAGACCATGTATGGCTGTTATTTGTAATAAACGATGTATGGCATGGTTATGTTATCAAGTACTTGTGTGTATCGACTATTGATCCAGGGATCGATACAGTGAACACAAGGGTTTATCCGGCCTTAAAACCGGGTACTCCACAGGCAGGTACATCAAGGACATGCCCAAGCGGGTTGACATGGATAAAGCCAGTCCATCAACACTCCCTTGAAAACCAACGGCCACCCCAGCCTAAATGTGGAAGGTAAACCCGTGGATCAAAAGGTATATTGGTCCATGGTTGGATCTTTTCTCTATATATGTGCATCTAGGCCCAACATTATACTAAGTGTGTGCGTGTGTGCAAGATTTCACACACTTAGTGCTTATCAAGAGAATCCTTGATACCTAGTTCATACACCCAACCTAGATTTGTGATATCCCAAGGGTGCTAGTTTCGATCTTGTTGGATATTCGGATTCAGATTGTGCGGGTTGCAAGGTTGATAGGAAGTCCACATCTGGCAGATTCCAATTCCTTGGTAGATATTTAGTGTCCTGGTCATCCAAGAAATAAAACACTGTAGCCCTATCTACCGCCAAAGTGGAGTAAATCTCGCGGTTAGTTGTTGTGCTCAATTGCAATGGATGAGGCAGACCTTGAAGAATTATGATGTAAATTTGAACGTAGTGCCTCTTTTGTGTGATAACGAAAGCCCAATCAAAATAGCCAACATCCCCTCCAACATTCTCGAACCAAGCACATAGATATCTGACTCTTAGGGATCATGTGACAAAAGGAGATATAACCTTCAGCCACATAAGGACGGAACAATAATTAGTGGATATCTTCACTAAGCACTTAGATGAGTTAAGATTTTGTGAGTTTAGGAGTGAGCTAAATATTTTTGATTCTCAAAAATTGTTCGAAGCATTGCACATATGTTTGCTTTGTTTGATTTTTTTGAGCTTAAGATGTGTGAACACACTAAGGGGGAGTACTATTTTCGCAACGAGCAAATACATATCATAAGTGTGAACAAAACTATATTTTTTGTGTATTTATTATTATTAGGTTGATGGATATGCAAAATGGTGAGCATTTGCATCATAGGATCCCATGTGATCAATACACAGAGGTCCGACCACATAATTCGAGCTCATACATGGTGGTAACACCATAAAATATCACCATCTTTGTTCGCTAGGACTTTTATTTTCCTTCTCATGTCCTTGGTGAATTTAGAGCATTTTTTATCCATTTTACTAGGTGTTTGAGTTGATCTTATCCAATTTCTGTCCAAATTGTTTCTTCAAGTGTTTGGTTGTTCTCCAATTGGATGTGAAATGAACCCATAAGGAATGCCTCTAAACTTGCTCCATCTAAACTCTCCTGAAAATTCCTTCAAATCTACACATTTGAGATTTTGAACTGAAACTTCGAGTTTCTGAATATTCCCAGAGCTTCAGAGATTCAAGTTCATGCCTCTAGTAGACAAACTCAGAACCTTCGACTTCTTCCTGGAGTATCCGAGATTCGCCACCGTCCTCGCCACTCAGGTTTCCAAAGTCTCTGAGTTTTTCAAGAGACTTTAAGGTCATTTTGATTGAGATCAGTACGCGATGGAACCTCTGAGATTTTTCGCTAAGCTTCTGAGATTTGCTATGTACTCAAAATCGGACCTTCCAAGTCCAGTCGTATGGTTTCTGATAAACTTGGAACCTCATACTTTTTTCTCCGAAACTCTGAGTTCTGCACTGGACCGTTTACTTAAACACCTAGTGTGACATAACCCTACCTCACTCAGAACCTCCGACTTTCACCTCCAAAATCTCCGAGGCCCCGCAACTCTAGTGCTACCGCTGCTCCCGCACAACCTCCAGTCGCCACCTTGACCTCGTCAGTCACACCACGATCTCCTTCAATGTTGGGTTTCCTCACTGCATGCCGCAGCCGTAGTACCGCTGTCGTTGCCGAGTTAGGGCACGACCACCAGACTCGCAACCACACCACTGATTCTCGCATTGCAACTCCATCCCAATAGTTAAGTACGATCTCTCCATTCGATCCGCAATCTATTCAATCAGATTCCCATAGAAAATCGCGTGATTTCGTCTCAATCCATTGCGCGGTTAGGTTTAGAAACCCTAAATTTTAATGTAATTAGGACCTTCTGGATTTTTTTCCGGAGTCTCCGACTTTCTCCTCGCTCTTTGAGTAGAAGGAAGTCGGAAGCTCTAAGAAAAGTTTGGAACCTCCAAAAATCGTTTCTAACCACAGCTTTCAAATATCTAGCATCTGAGATTTTCCCGGAGTGTCTGAATTTGCTCTCTAGAAGGACTGAACGCAAACTAGGAACCTCTGAGAAAAATCTCAAAACCTTCGGGTTCCTTGACAAATGTGTCCAGATGCAGCTTCTGGAGCTTCCAACTTTGATCTCGGAACCTCTGAGATTTTCTGAAAACTTTAGTTTCTTATGCCTTCCACCTCAAAATATTTTCAAAAATGTTCTTGTCTTATGTGCTCTTTTGTGTACTCATCACATGCCCTTATCTACTCCAATTCACAAGTAATCATGAGTTTAGACAATCGTCAAAGCAACAATGACTCCGACATGAGCATCCCTCCGTTACCCTAGCTATCAGATTCCTCTCCGAAGAGAAGAAGGTTCGTGAGGTAGGCCAGACCGAGGCCTTCTTCTTAGGGGGCTTCCAGTGCCCGAGCCATAGAGGTGGAGTTACCTCTAGAGATTGTTGAGGCTCTCAACAAACTTAAACAACCTTCCTTTGGTCAGAAGGGCTTTAGGGGTGTTATCCATCATCCACTTCCAATGGACAGGGATGAAGACGAAGATGATGAGGAGCCTGAATCTCTGAGGGCTAGAAAGGCATGCCTCAATTTTGAATGGCGAGCGAGGAAGAAGGAAGAGAGGCCGCTAGGGAAAAAGCTGCAGCAGAAGAAGCCTCCAAGGCAAAAGCAGTAGCAGCAGCAGAGGTAGCACGAGCAGAGGTTGCTAAGGAAGAAGTTGCTAGTGCTGAGGCTACCAAGGTACAAGCTACAGAGCCAGTTAGGTCAGAACCAGTAGCACCAACCACAACACCAGCACCAGCTACAACAGTAGCAGTAGCAGCAGAGTCATCCTCACCTCTACATCCTCGCTGCAATACAAAGATGATGGCCAACTGATCACTTCCTCCTCAAGCAAAGAAGCATGTGCCTATCAGGAAGAGCAAGGCAGGCTGCCACCTCAGCCTCAGGATCAACAGGAACCCATGGTGGTGCTTCTATTTCTCTCGTATTCACGCCATGCCATGTTACTTTGTGAATGGATTATTTGTGTAGTATTCTATTTCTTGAGTCATGACATGCTTAAGTTAATTGGGATGAGCTTAAGAAGCATCTTGCGAGTACAAAAGTACTCATGGAATTTCTACTCCTAAAATGTTGAAGCTGATCCTAGTGTAGGCAAATGCTATGATAACGAAAATGTTGAAAGTGCGCTAGTTGCGTAGTTTGCTTTATTGGTTGAAGGTGGGTCTTATGTGAATTTTGTGAGATGGTAGTGACTGCTACTATCTCGGGTACTCTTATATGTTTCTGTTGTTGTCGGACCCCAGATTCCATAACAGAGAGTCTTAAGAGAAATCACTCACCAAGTCAAAACTTCAACCCCGACCTCAACTCTAGGGCGTCGATTCCCAGAGGAGTGGAGTGATATGGTTTCGAATAACCCGAGACGTCAACCCCAAAGCTTACTCCGGCAAATTATTGCACAGAGCAGTAGGGTGATATGGTCTCCTCACTCTTTCCCACTGAGCCGGAACATCAACCCCGACCTCATCCCGGCAAATTAATGCGCGGCTGGAGTAGGGTGATATAGTTCCCAACCTCTCAGTGGAGAGTCACTTCAGAGGAGTGATCAAACTTAATAACTCTATGTTAAAGACTCTGAAATCCTACCTGCATCATGCACTTTAAACATACACGCATTGTACATGATACAGGGGAGAACAAACCAGTATCACAACAGAGACTCTACGACCGAAACTGCAATAATACTAGTTGTTCAGAAACATAACAACATATACACAATAAAAGTTATTTACACAGCGGAAGTTTAAGTTGGCTGAGAAGCCTAAGGGTAGGGCCAAAAGTGGTGGCAGAACAAACCAAGCTGCCGAACCCAGGGCAAGACCACTGCCCGGGACCACCAGTGACTAGTCGATGTCGGTGTCGATCTCAATGTAGAAACTATCCACTGCGGGAGTGGTTTCCTCTGCACAAAAATATTATCAACAAATGCAAGGTGAGTACAAAATGTACTCCGCAAGACTTACAGGGGAAAGTAGTAAAGATGCATCAGGTACCAAAAAGGGGCTATTTGTGGACTATTTTGCAGAAAGCTAATTTGTTCTTTCGAGAATACCTGTAAATAGATTGAAATCCGTCTACTGGAATACTTTGTGAAGAGATGAGCTGAAACTGCATAGTAGAACCTAAAGCAGACCGTCGAACACAGAAAACCCTCGATCCTTCCTCGACCACCAGGGAGAAAGCGATCGCTAACCCACATCCTTAGAGTTGGCAAGTTTGAGATTAGGGTTGTAGTTGTCTAATTCGATGCGGATTCTTACCAAGCTGTCCATAACCGCAGACACGGCTATTCGAATAGTTGAAACCCTGCAGGGGTGTACATCTTTACCTACATGTATCAATCGACTCTTAACGCTACCATGTACACACTTCACGAGGTGTGCGGCCCTTTACAATGCTTTCGACTTAGGTATGAGCCGCCCTACTGGGCTAGTCCGCGTACGACAGTTCGGCCGATACTTCGACACGGTCCCACTAGTTGTGACAGGTGATACATCCCCGGTCCCGGAACGTGTGTAACCCTCACTCCTATATTGTTGCATGTGGCGTACCCGGTTTTAGGGCCGGATACTTCCTCGTGATCACTGTACCGGTCCCTGGATCAGTAGCCGATACACACGAGTTAACCTGTATATCATTGTCATACACACGTAAACAATTAAATAGACCGTTATGGTCGATAATCTAATACCTGTAGCCCAACGACTATAAACTTGCAGCAGAAAATCCAACGAAGATGTGGCCCATCAGCATGCCATACCCGACAGGCAACTGACTGGGGTTACGCCCTAGCTTTCGCGATCGTAATTGTTTCTTCAAAATTGGCGTCTCCTTCGTCTGGCCAAATCAACAAGCCAGGTGAGTACATTGAATGTACTCGCAAGCTATTCCCACAGGAGGAAATATACGGCAATATTTCATGCAGGGAATAGATCAAGGGATAGCTCTACCCTAGGTTGTTGGTTGTGCGGAAATGTAAACTTTAAATTTAAATACTAGAATAGTAGATTGTAAAAGCATTTCGAAATCCACGGTACGGTAAATATAACAACTTGTCTCATTTCATGGAGTAGACACCGCTACTCAACTTTATCTACCTATTACCGATGGCTCCTTCTATCGTCAATGGCTCCATCTACCCTTGGGTAGCTCCACCCCTCGACCGACAGCTCCATCCAATCGGTAGCTAGGTACTACAACAGCAGCCTGTATGACCGTATACCCTTTGGCAGATACAGCTGTAAACCTTTCTCCTGCAATTCCTTGCCACCGCAGCATGGCCTTAATTGCACACTGTGGACACATCATGCCCACGTCCTCAATCCCTTTTCCCAGCTTTCACAAACAAAACTTGGTCTAACCAATGTGTGGCCTTACCAGTTCATGTCCATGACCGAGGACGCGGCTATTCGAATAGTTTTTAACCCTCTGTAGAGGTTTTACGGCTTTACCCACAAGATGTAATTCACCCTTATTGCCGAGCGCTAACGATACACCTCAGGAGGTGTACTGGCAGGGCTATTACAACGGGGCTTTCGCCCACTTCCATATCAAAGCTGGACCCGCTAGATAAGATCTACCCAACTCCGTTTGTGCCCAAGCAGCCTGACACCACAACCCGGAGTGGACTCATCTCTGTGTCGAACCTCTACCCCCATACCGTGTAGAGTTCCTCTAGAGAGACTCATCCATCTAGCACATTCTCATACTTCCCACGGATCCAGACTCTAATACTTGCCGGGCTACTACACCAAGACCTTCCCATAAAAGTCATGTGGACGTACTGTAAGGAACCGGTTTAGCGGCACTTAGGTTCGGTCCTTAAGCGATTCGAGCGAGACTCCATTCCATCACACAGCATTCATGTAGCTTCCGGCTACTCCATCATCACCCATAACACCCTTACATTTCTCGCTCGAATCAAAATCAATCTCCATTTCCACTTAGGGTTTCGAAAGCATCAATTTCAAATCATCACCTCAGACGGCATTGCCGGACCGAGGGTTTTATTCCCAAATCCCGAAGGAATGTAGTAACTAATCCAAAATGGTTTTAATGCTAAGCGGGGCTAAGCAGGGCTAACGCCTATAAACCTAATTAATTTGCCGATCGTACCATGATCAACAGTTAATACTAGGGCTACAAGGATAGGATTAACAGACCTAACCATTGCAACTACTGGGTTAACTATTCCTACATAAAATTTCGGTGATAACACATAGCATGCACTTTCGCAAACAATATAATAAACTTTTACAATTATAGGGTTCAATATGATCAAGGTGGGAATGCTTGCCGGTGAGTCCTGGTTCCGTTCATGAGATGGAGGGGTCTCCAGATCCTTCTCGCGGATTCTCGTCACTCCGTCAACTACACGGTTAAAGACGTCGAATAAACGATCATGCTCGGAAGAGCCAATAAAATCCAAGAAATAATGACGAGCCCATGAAATGACGTCAATACGCTGGGTCCCTTGTTAGGCATTAGAAGTTAGGGTTTTGTTTTTCGGAGGTTATATGCTCTCACTTCCCGTTAGGGTTTCCGGGGCCTTGCTCTTTCCCAACCAAGGTTTAGCAGATTTTAGGGTTTTCGGAGGACATGTACATACACTTGTTTTCTGGGTTTCCGGGTGTATTGACTTATCTCGCGGCTAATGTGCGGAGGGCATTAGGCCTTGCTAGGAGTGCCAGAATTATACTCATGAGGTTCGGGGGCATTAGTTAGGTTATTTACTAGGCTTTAAATCGTGTGAGCTGATAATTCGTGTTTAGAAAGGGGTTTATGTCTATTAGGTCTTTATGTGATATTTGGCCCGTTTAGGCGTTCAGTAGGTCTAAAGTATTTTCTGAAAAGAAATCTCTTATGTCATATAGGGGCATTTAGAAATTCTATGCGAGATATTTGGATCTTACTCTGACTATTATGACTATGTCTTATATCATCCTCTTCATGTAATTTAGAAAAGGTAAATTTCTTAGCATAATAGTCGGGGGCATGAGCAGTGGGCATATTTTAACAATGCATTCATAAAGTTCTGGTGGAGATTTCTTGAAGAGTTAGCTGTTTTTGAGCAGTCCTATTGTTGGAACTACTAAGTTTTTCGTGTAACACTTCACTCTTGGCTGTTCCCATTTAAATAAGTTTTTATTGTGAAAATCTATCTGGACAGAAAGGTTCTAAAAAGTTTCAAAGCTCAAGGCTGCGCTAGTTTTTATCACTGCAACTAACTAAATAACCTACCCATCGCTAACTGCCTAGTTAGGGTCTAATTAGTTCATTGACACGTGGGGCTACCCTAACCGATCCTTGCTTCTTTATTGAGCTCGGTTAACTGTCACTGAGTGTGCTGCGCAGCGAGAGGTGTTGCCGAAGGAAAAAGAGAATAGGAGAAAAGGGCAGGCGCCGGCGGCGGCAGCTCACCAGGGAAAAAGGGTCTGTGCAGGAGCGGCTTCGGTGGCGGTCTACAGGCGGCGGCGCTCGGTGAACTCTGCAAACCGACGGTGGAGTTCGACTCGAAGGGTGGCGGGGAGCTCTGGTTCCTTTGCTAGCGAGTCAAAGGCGGGAAAAGAGGGGCCGGTCTCCTGGTGCGGCGGGAGCTCCGGGCAGTTTTGTTGGGGCGGTGGCGACGGAGCTGGGAACTTGGGGCTCGGGCGGCGTGCTGGTTGCTGGCGGCGTGCTGGTTGCTGGTTGCTGGCGGCTTCGTCGGGCTGGGGCCGTCCAGAGTTGATTCTAGCAGTCCTCTCTTGGACTTCTTCAAGGTGTCACTGCCCTCATATATCTGCTGTAGGGTATCCCAAATCTCCTTGGCAGACTCCATTGTGCTGACTCTGTTAAAGTCATGTTCTTGCAAGCCCATAAAGATGGCAGTGGCAGCTCTGGCATTATTCTGGATATTCTTCTTGTCGTTGATGGTGAAAGTTGTAGCGTTCTCCACTTTATAACTTGTATCAACAACATCCCACACATCTGGATCGATAGCGGTAAGATGCATCTGCATCTTCCTCTTCCAGAAAGCATAGTTAGCTCCAGTAAAGACATGTATTTTACCCTCGTAGTCCGACATCCTTTACTCTGGCGGTTAAGCCAATTCAAAGAACAACCTGCTCTGATACCAATTGAAAGGACCGAGATGCCGACTAGAGGGGGGTGAATAGTTGGCTTATAAAATTTCCCTCTTTTAATCTTTTGTTTAAGTTGTCAGATTAACTTCACAAGTTAATAGTGGACAGCTGTGACACAGGAGAGTGACACAGGTGGAAACTATGTGTAAATTAACACACAGCTATCACACAGGTGGAAGACACCGGAAAGAGTTAACCTAACACAGGTGCTCTACTTAGACTGCCTGTGACACAGGTGCTGACACAGGTGAATACAAATGAATGAAGCAACTGTGTAACAGATGATCACACACAGGTATAAAGGTAATCTAGCATAGGTGAAAATGTAAACTTAGCAGATCAAGTCTAAGAGACACAAGCAAGCAAAGATAAACAGATATGCATGCAATACAAGGAAGTAAAGGAGACTCAGGGGTTTTTCACCGAAGTTCCCAACTCTTTGCAGAGAAGGTACGTCTCCGTTAGAGAGACCACTCCTAAGAGCTGGCCAGCACTAAAACGTGCTTCTTCTCCGAGTACCTGATCCTTCAGGACTCTTCCTTTTGCTTGTGGAGATCCTTTTGCCTTGCAGCAGGTAGACCTCAGAACACCTTCACAAACTACTGATTCAGCCCACACAAGCTTGGGTGATACCAGCAACTCCTACACCCGTCTAGGAGTAGACAAACTCCAAGAGTAACAGATGATGCAGCAGCAATCTCTTGGAGGAACCTTTGCTCGTGCTCTAGCTCAAAAACCCACTCGAACTAACCCTTAGGCTCTTGGCTCTTGTGGAGTGGTTAGAGGCTTTGCGACGGTCGTATGTGAATCACTGATTTGAGCAAGGTTGAGGACAGAGTCCTCCCCTGGTCCCCTATATATAGGGTCCACAGGCACCTGACCGTTACCCTGTTGCCACGTAGGATTAAGTGAGCCACCGGTGTCAGCCACCGGTGACACAGCTACACACTACGTCCAACTGTACCTGGCTCAGGCAGACCGACACCTGTGTCACCGGTGGCGCACACAGGTGAACCCTTAGCTGATAGCCGCACTACTCAGCCCGGTCCTGGCACATGACATGCCCTCAGCATACTTCAAACTCTAATACCTATAAGGAGAGAACCTCCGACAGACTTCTGACTCAGCAGACCGCTCATCGTAGTGCAGGTACCTTAGCATTTACAAGCTCTCCCCTGGTACAGAGATGTACCTGAGTCATAGAGTGGAAGACCACCTGTGACACAGCTGTGTCACATAGGTGCCTAAAGCTCTAGGGTTTTCACTGTTAGTACTGCAGAGCACTAACACAAAATAGCTACATACTTTTGTGCAAAGCTATTGACACAGGGCAATTGGCCTCAAAGCACCAATCCCCTTGACCAACACTCTGAGCAATGAGCAAGGTTCCCTTAGACAACTGCTACTGTATCATCCCTCTTGATATTACGGGTGATTCCTATGGACTCAAAGAAACTAGCAAATCTAGGCTTTACCTGCCACCAACTGAAGTCACGGCCCTTGACGCATCAAGCCACCATCACCTTGCTTGCATCTCCCTGCATAGCACCGGCTTCTTCTCAGCTGTGACACAGCCGCCTAGCACAGTCATTTCTTTGTCCTTGAACCACCTTGTACCCTTTTTGGTGGCCATCCTTCTCTGGATACCCTTTCTTCATGGAACCTGTAGATTCTGCTTACACTCAATGTAAACATTAGATTCCAGTTTAGGTTGCCATTAACCATCAAAACCATATCAGGGCCTAGATGATCATTCAATCTCCCCCTTTTTGGTGGTTAGTGGCAACCCAAGCTTCACACATTCAAATATATAGAATTGGAATATTGAAACATGTGTATGTTGATAGAATATACTCCCCCTGAATCTGTGCATAAAAGATTTGTTTAACAAGAGATGCACAGTTTACAAGTTTTAAGCATGGGAAGTATTTTCTGATGACTTGCATTCTTATCAGTTTAGATATGTTGGATGAATGATCAGAGCATTATATTCCTTAACATTTTCACTATCTAACTGAAGCAGATACTGATAATTAATCAGAGCAAGTCATATTAAACATATGTATATTAGAACACAAAACATGCAAGACATGCATCAGAGCATTTGATATGTATATCAAAGCATGACAGACATGTATATATCAGAGCATACATATGTATAACAGAGCAAACTATGTATCTGAGTATTCACACATGTTTGACAGAGCAAAATGTGCATCAGAGCATACCAAACATGTGTATATCAGAGCATTCCAACATATAAGAATGAGCATTCGAATGCATAAGACATATATCAGGTCAAAAGATTTGCATAAAAGATACAATGTTATCAAGACATAAGATACAGAAGAAGAACCAAGTCTTGATACATCATTTTGAAAATAATTTCCCAATGCTCAAGACATAAGATACAAAAGAAGAACCAAGTCTTGATACATCATTTTGAAAATAATTTCCCAAAGCTCTCCCCCTTACACCATTTCTTCTCTCCCCCTTTCCCCTTGCACCACTCTACTCTCTCCCCCTTTGACACTAAAACACCCAAAAAGGAATATAGGAGGAAGAGATGCTTCAAGAAGACTTGCTCTTCAGCAGCTGAATAACCTCTGAGAGCTGGTTGGACATATCTGAGAGCTGAGATTGAACTTGATCCATGTTGGCTTTCAGATGGGAGATCTCTTCTCGAAGCTGGTGATTTTCTTTACGCAGAGCAGCAAATTGAACTGGCATGATCTTGTTCTGATAAGTTCTGGCAGGGTCTGAGGAGGTGTCATCATCATCATCTGCTGAGGCTGGCACAGGTGCAGCAGCTGTGGCACCGGTGGGGACTTGGCATGAAACAGGTGATGACCTTGGAGGAGCAGTTGGAGCGGCTGTGTGACTGGGAGATGACACAGCGGGTCCAGGAGAGTCTCCAAATAATGCAGGGACTGCAACCTCATCTGGATTATCATCTGCCTGAGGTCTAAGCTGGGTTTTGATAGTCTTCACAGAGAGATCAAGTGTAAAATCCAGAAGACCTGTTCTTTGAAGGATCATGTACATGATGTACGATCCATACCTCAGCTTAGCCTTTTTGTCCTTGGTGACAGCATCTATCTCATGAGAGATGTATCTTACTACATCAAAGTGCTGATTCTTAGCTATATGCACCAATATCTGCCAGGTTGCATTGTAGACAGCATCTGTGTTTCCCCCTTTGGGTTGAAGAGTGACATTGAGAATCTTGATCAGATGCTTGGCTGTGATGGTTATACCCTTGAAATAGACATGATCTGAAGGGGCTTTGGCAGGGAATCTGAAGTTCCTTGGATAGAATATTCTTCTTACTTCATTAGGAACTGGTGCAAGCTTGAAAAGATTTGGCATGCCTGGTTCCAGAGGAGCATGCATTAAGCTGTTGAACTCTGGAGCTGTGATTGACAGAAGTTGACCTCTTGTTTTCCAGGGCATAACATCTTGATTTTCCTGTTCTATCCAAACTGTGGCATAGAACTCCTTGATGATCTCAGGATCATAATCTTGCTGGAGATTGCATAAGAATTCAAGACCTGAGGCTTGGATCAGAGAAGGAACTGCTCTCAGTCTTGAATCTGTAATAGCTGACCAGTCCATGATCTTGCAATCCACAAATCCTTTTGAGGCAAGAATCTCATGGTATACAGCCCTTTGATGATCATTGTGGAATCTGGGGTCTGAGCAAGTTGGAGCTATAAACTCCTGATCTTCAGAGAAATATGGGTTTGTTGACCTCATCTTGATGAATGAACTTGGTCTCATTGAGGCAACTTTGCTCTTTGATCTCTTGGGATCACTCTTTGGTAATTTCTTGGCAGCAGCTCTGAAAATGAATTGCATCTGGTTGGCCTCAGTCCTTAGAGCATGAGAAAAGATATAATGATATTTTTCTTCCATGTTTTCTTCTCCAACTGAGTGACTGGGAGAGCTGTCCTCATGTTCTGCCACTGCTTCCTCTTCTTCTTCTTCTTCAGCTTCTTCTGCTGATTTGGCACTTGGAGATGAACTCTCTGCCTAATAATCTTCATCAGAATCAGCTCTGACTGCTCTTGGTCTTGGAGGAGTCACAGACACGCCTCTTCCATCATCAGATGAGCTCTCTGAGCTTTCTTCTTGCTCAGCTGACTTACTGACCTGTGCCACAGGTGATGACACAGGTGCGTGAACTGACTGAGCTGGGTCAGCTGGCGGTAGCACAGGTGATGGAGATCGGTGGGAGTCTTGTGCCTGAGCTTCTTCTCCTGCCTGAGACACAGCTGGTTGAGACAGCTGTGGACTTGATGGTTTTGCAGCCACTGGAGACACTACTGAAGCTGGTCTTGGAGATGAAGGTGCTTGAGCCTTTGGTGCAGCTTGTTCTTCAGCTTCAGAGACTAGAAACTGAAAAGGAGACATTGGTTTCTGAACATCCAGGGTGGAAATAGATTCAATGCTGGTTGAACTCTGAGATTTTCTTCCTATCCTCTGGTATGTTTGTAGACAGGACTTGTCTGGGCTAGCCACCTATGACACAGGTGATAGCATCTCCTTCTTGATTTCTTGAAGAGCTTGCTTCTGTTGATCCAACTGATCTTTGAGAGATTGCTTAGAGCTCTGGGTTGTTTCGGAGATTATTTCAACCTCAGGTTCTTGTTCAGGCTTCTTTGCAGCAGGCTCCTCAGTGATTTCCATTGTATTAGATCTCTTTCTCTTTGGAGCTGATGGAGCTGGAAGAACAGCTAGGGGAGCATCAGCTTTAGGAATAGGAATGGCACCAGAAAGCATCTCCTGTTTGGTCTTGAGCTCAGCACGCAGAGCTTGTTTCTTAGCACCAGGAGGTGTTCGTATTATCTTTCCAAGCAGGTCATTAATCTCCTGAGCAAGAATTCTTTCAACATCATCCTTGCTGAGCCCTGGTTTGTGTATGGTTTGAGCTGGAGGGGGTTTTCTGAAATCTGCAGATAGTTGACCCCTCTTGAGTCTGATCTCAGCCATTAGATATTGTTTGTCAAGACCTCTAGGCAGAGAATTTGCTTTCTTCTGCAGCTCTTCTATCTGATTAATTAGATGAATATCTCTGGCATCAGTTTTAGATAAGCTCCTCTGATCCTTAGACCCTTGCAACAAGCATTTTGTTGAGAGCTTATCCTGCTTTTCAAGGATTTTTTTTTCTGATTTCAAATGCAGCATCATGAGAAGATGTTGATTGTAACTGCTTGTGCAAATCTGCAATTTCTCTTAAGAGTTCCTTATCTTGTTCTGTTGGAACAGGAATGCCCATTGAAACAGGCCTTGCAGCCTCTGAAAGCTCAAAGCTTTTGGCAGTATAGATAGTGGTCAGCTTTTTCTTGGTTTCTTCATCTGTTTCTTCTCTCATCTGAGCTGCTAACTTATCCAACTCTTCAAGGATTATCTGATCATGCTCAAGATCTTCTTGAGACACTTTAGGCGGTGGAGTAGGTTCCCTGATTGTGAGTGTGCCTCTTGGCAACACTACATCTTCAATGGATGGCTTTGGGGTTTTCTTTGCTATCTTCTTGCCTTTCTTGGCAGCCTCTTTTCCCAAAGAAGTGTGCTCAACTGCAGCTGAGGACCTTGTCCTTTTGGATGGAGCACCCTGAGAACCAGCTTTAGAAGCAGCTGCCTTCTTTCCAGCAGCTACTCTCTGCCTGTATGCCCTTTGCTTTGCTCTTCTTTTCTCTGCAGCCTCCTCTTTTTGTCTCAGCCTCTCTCTCTCTTGATCTGAATCTAAGATGACAAAATCTTTTAGAGAATCCTCTGGATCAGACCATTTCAGACCACTGTCAACTCTCTCAGAATCTGAAGACATCTGTAGAAACACGATAGATAAGAGAGAAGTAGGTAAGAGGTGTTCATTTGATGCAGAGTAATAGCTGTGTTAGACACCTGTGTCAGGATGGGAAGACACATGTGAGGACTTAAGGCATTACCGAGGTCTTTGCTGTTGAATAGGCGCACCTGTGTGACAGGTGAGACCCTAGCGATGACACAGCTATGTGCGGGGGCGGACAGCAAATTCATGGAATTTTGAGTTTGACAACGATTTGCTGGTTGATTTCAGTTTGGATGAGTTCTAAAGATTACACAAGAGTAAGACCAAACCTAATATGGACCAATGCGCTACCGGATTAGGCTATCAAGGCCTAGACTATGGACTGAGCGCAAGGAAGGGTTTTGCAGAGGTTTACTTTGATCGAGATTGAACTTTGCTGCGAAAGAATCGACGTTAGAGTTCCACGGAAAGCTTCCTCCAACTTGTTGAAGAAATTTCGAGGGCGAGATCGGCGAAAACGACGAGAACTCGAAAATTTGGCGCACGGCGGAAGTTTTGGGTATGGGAGTTCGAAGCGGTTTCTGTGTGGACGCAGCAACTCTTTATATAGGCCGGAGGTTATAAGGTGGCTGTGTCACAGCTGACATAAGGACCTGTGACACAGGTGAAAGAGATGTATACCCTGGCCTATGGGATTTTGAAAGCATTCACCTGAGACACAGCTGGGAGACTCAGGTGACAAGTATTTCATCTAGTGAACACCAAGATGGATTGATTTAGATGAGAAGGAAAGCATTAGCACTATCAGAGAGTCCTTAAGTGAACTTCTCAGTGTCAGCTTGCAAGAAAATCAATCAAGCAAAGCTCAAGCTGACATGAGTTGATCTAGATAAAAACTTGTACACAAGAGTGTACTTTACAGACTATAAGATATGATTTCAGCATGATGCAATGCACACACCTGTGAGACAGGTGAGTGACACAGGTACAAAGATGCAAATGACTGAGATGAAAACACATCAGCTAGACACCAAGCCAAACCTTTTATTGCAGGTTAGAGACATCAATGATATTCAATTCACTCCTCAGGGCACAGAATCTAGTTTCATCTAAGGGCTTGGTGAATATATCAGCTAATTGTTTTTCAGTCCTTACATGGCACAGCTATATATCTCCTTTTTCTACATGGTCTCTAAGGAAGTGGTGCCTCACTTCTATGTGTTTGGATCTTTGGTGGTGTACTGGGTTGTTGGCTAACTTGATTGCACTTTCATTATCACAGAAGAGGGGTACTTGATTAAAAGATATGCTGAAATCTTTCAAGGTCTGCCTCATCCATAATAATTGAGCACAACAACTACCAGCAGCAATATACTCAGCTTCTGCAGTGGAAAGGACTACTGAGTTTTGTTTCTTGGATGACCAGGACACCAAGGAATGCCCTAGAAATTGACAGGTACCTGAGGTGCTTTTTCGGTCAACCTTACACCCTGCATAGTCACTATCAGACTAGCCAACTAGCTCAAAGTTTGCACCTTTAGGGTACCACAAGCCAAACCCTGGAGTATGAATCAAATATCTCAGAATCCTGCGGACTGCCACTCTGTGACAATCCTTAGGGTTAGCTTGGAATCTAGCACACATGCAAACATTAAGCATGATATCAGGCCTAGATGCACACAAGTAAAGCAAAGAACCTATCATAGATCTAAATTCCTTCTGATCAGTAGACTTACCTTCAGTGTTTAGATCCAGATGGCCATTAGTTTGCATGGGAGTGTGTATACCTTTTGCATCCTTCATGCCAAATTTAGAGATGATGTCTTTGATGAACTTTTCTTATGAGATGAAAGTCCCTTCCTTTAGTTGATGGATCTGAAGTCCTAGGAAGTACTTGAGTTCTCCATCCAAAGACATCTCAAATCTCTTGGTCATCAGCTTGCTAAACTCTTCACTCAAAGAACGGTTAGTACTACCAAATATTATGTCATCGACATATATTTGGCACACAAATAATTCTTTTCCATTTCTTTTAGTGAATAGAGTTGTATCAACTAAGCCCATTTTAAATTCATTGCTGATTAAAAATTCTTTCAATGTATCATACCATGCTCTTGGTGCTTGTTTTAAACCATAGAGTGCTTTGTGTAGTTTATAAACATGGTATGGTTTCTTATCATTTTCAAAACCAGGTGGCTGCTCAACATATACAAGTTCAGAAAGTTTACCATTCAGAAATGCTGACTTGACATCCATTTGGTAAAGCTTGATGTTGTGATGAGCAGCATATGCTAAGAGGATTCTGATGGCTTCAAGTCTTGCCACTGGGGCAAATGTTTCTCTAAAGTCCAGACCTTCTACTTGTGTAAACCCTTGAGCCACAAGTCTGGCTTTGTTTCTTACCACCAGTCCATTAGTGTCTTGCTTGTTCCTGAAGACCCATTTGGTTCCAATCACATTATGATCTTCAGGTCTTTCCACCAGTGACCATACTTCATTTCTTTCAAACTGATTGAGCTCTTCATGCATAGCATTGATCCAGTCAGCATCCTTTAGAGCTTCACCTATGGTCCTGGGTTCAACATTTGAGACAAAGGAGTAATGCTCACAAAAATTAGCAATTCGAGATCGAGTGGTCACTCCCCTATTAATGGCACCGATGATATTGTCCACAGGGTGATCCTTCTGCAATCGGCTGATCACAAGGGGATCGGGGTTAACTGCCTGTGTCACAGCTGATGGAGTTGCCTGTGACACCGGTAGTTCTTCCTGTGACACAGCTGGGTGCATGAAGGTTTCTGAGTCCAGTTGATCATTGGCTGGGTTGCACTCAAACTCTATATCTTGAACTCCAGTGTCTTCAAGAATTGATGAAGAAGAGGGTTCTTGATCACTTGGTGAGGCAGGTTCCTCCTTGATGGTGGGTCTGATCTCACTAGTGGACTTCTTTAGAATATCCTCATTTCCTACATCAATAGCAACTTGCTCTCCTTGGGAGCCATAAGACTCATCAAAATCCACATCTATAGATTCTTCAACAAACTGAGAGGAAGTGTTAAAGACTCTATAGGTATGGGAGTTAGTGGAATAACCAAGGAATATACCAACATCAGATTTAGCTTCAAACTTAGTTAGACGTTTGCTTTTCCTAAGAATGTAGCACTTACAACCAAATATTCTGAAGTATGATATGTTAGGCTTGCTGTTGGTGAGCAGTTCATAAGGAGTTTTCTTGAGTAGTGGATGTAGATATATCCTGTTGATAGAGTGGCAGGCAGTATTGACAGCTTCAGCCCAAAATCTTGGTGAAGTCTTGTATTCATCTAGTAGAGTCCTTGCCATCTCTATCAGAGTTCTGTTCTTCCTTTCCACCACTCCATTTTGTTGTGGAGCATATGGACCTGAGAATTCATGCTTGATTCCATGCTTGTCCAGAAATGCTTCCACCTTGGAGTTCTTGAATTCACTCCCATTGTCACTCCTGACCTTTACAAGATTCACCTTCCACTCATTTTGTACTCTGACAATGAGATGCTTGAATTTCTTGTACACCTGTGTCTTCTCCTTCAAAAAGAACACCCAAGTATACCTAGAAAAATCATCTACAATGACAAATCTCTCCAGAGTTGATTCCAGCAGTCCTCTCTTGGACTTCTTCAAGGTGTCACTGCCCTCATATATCTGCTGTAGGGTATCCCAAATCTCCTTGGCAGACTCCATTGTGCTGACTCTGTTAAAGTCATGTTCTTGCAAGCCCATAAAGATGGCAGTGGCAGCTCTGGCATTATTCTGGATATTCTTCTTGTCGTTGATGGTGAAAGTTGTAGCGTTCTCCACTTTATAACTTGTATCAACAACATCCCACACATCTGGATCGATAGCGGTAAGATGCATCTGCATCTTCCTCTTCCAGAAAGCATAGTTAGCTCCAGTAAAGACATGTATTTTACCCTCGTAGTCCGACATCCTTTACTCTGGCGGTTAAGCCAATTCAAAGAACAACCTGCTCTGATACCAATTGAAAGGACCGAGATGCCGACTAGAGGGGGGTGAATAGTTGGCTTATAAAATTTCCCTCTTTTAATCTTTTGTTTAAGTTGTCAGATTAACTTCACAAGTTAATAGTGGACAGCTGTGACACAGGAGAGTGACACAGGTGGAAACTATGTGTAAATTAACACACAGCTATCACACAGGTGGAAGACACCGGAAAGAGTTAACCTAACACAGGTGCTCTACTTAGACTGCCTGTGACACAGGTGCTGACACAGGTGAATACAAATGAATGAAGCAACTGTGTAACAGATGATCACACACAGGTATAAAGGTAATCTAGCACAGGTGAAAATGTAAACTTAGCAGATCAAGTCTAAGAGACACAAGCAAGCAAAGATAAACAGATATGCATGCAATACAAGGAAGTAAAGGAGACTCAGGGGTTTTTCACCGAAGTTCCCAACTCTTTGCAGACGTCTCCGTTAGAGAGACCACTCCTAAGAGCTGGCCAGCACTAAAACGTGCTTCTTCTCCGAGTACCTGATCCTTCAGGACTCTTCCTTTTGCTTGTGGAGATCCTTTTGCCTTGCAGCAGGTAGACCTCAGAACACCTTCACAAACTACTGATTCAGCCCACACAAGCTTGGGTGATACCAGCAACTCCTACACCCGTCTAGGAGTAGACAAACTCCAAGAGTAACAGATGATGCAGCAGCAATCTCTTGGAGGAACCTTTGCTCGTGCTCTAGCTCAAAAACCCACTCGAACTAACCCTTAGGCTCTTGGCTCTTGTGGAGTGGTTAGAGGCTTTGCGACGGTCGTATGTGAATCACTGATTTGAGCAAGGTTGAGGACAGAGTCCTCCCCTGGTCCCCTATATATAGGGTCCACAGGCACCTGACCGTTACCCTGTTGCCACGTAGGATTAAGTGAGCCACCGGTGTCAGCCACCGGTGACACAGCTACACACTACGTCCAACTGTACCCGGCTCAGGCAGACCGACACCTGTGTCACCGGTGGCGCACACAGGTGAACCCTTAGCTGATAGCCGCACTACTCAGCCCGGTCCTGGCACATGACATGCCCTCAGCATACTTCAAACTCTAATACCTATAAGGAGAGAACCTCCGACAGACTTCTGACTCAGCAGACCGCCCATCGTAGTGCAGGTACCTTAGCATTTACAAGCTCTCCCCTGGTACAGAGATGTACCTGAGTCATAGAGCGGAAGACCACCTGTGACACAGCTGTGTCACACAGGTGCCTAAAGCTCTAGGGTTTTCACTGTTAGTACTGCAGAGCACTAACACAAAACAGCTACATACTTTTGTGCAAAGCTATTGACACAGGGCAATTAGCCTCAAAGCACCAATCCCCTTGACCAACACTCTGAGCAATGAGCAAGGTTCTCTTAGACAACTGCTACTGTTTCATCCCTCTTGATAGTACGGGTGATTCCTATGGACTCAAAGAAACTAGCAAATCTAGGCTTTACCTGCCACCAACTGAAGTCACGGCCCTTGACGCATCAAGCCACCATCACCTTGCTTGCATCTCCCTGCACAGCACCGGCTTCTTCTCAGCTGTGACACAGCCACCTAGCACAGCCATTTCTTTGTCCTTGAACCACCTTGTACCCTTTTTGGTGGCCATCCTTCTCTGGATAACCTTTCTTCATGGAACCTGTAGATTCTGCTTACACTCAATGTAAACATTAGATTCTAGTTTAGGTTGCCATTAACCATCAAAACCATATCAGGGCCTAGATGATCTTTCATGCGCCCAGACCGGCGGTGAGTGCGCTCGGCGCGGGCTCTGTGGCGGCGGGCGCTCCACACCAAGGCTTGGGGAAGGTTACAAGGAGGGAGGAGTGTAGCTTCTGGTTGAAGGAGGGAGTTCACCGGCGAGGGGAGCTAGGAGAAATGGAAGCGGCCTTGGGGTGGGAGAGCTTGGGGAATCAAGCTGCGGTAGGTCAATCGAGGAAGGGAATTTGGTTTTGCTCGGATTTTTTAGTGCGGAAGCGGTTTGGGTGCTAGTCGGGGAAAGGAGCAACGGGGAAAAGGAGGATGGGCTTGGCCGAACTTGGAAGGGCTTGAGCTCGAGGAGCGGGGGAAGCTCAGGGAAGATAAGGGGAAGGGGCACATGGCCGGCGCAGGGTTGGAGCTGCCGTGGCAACGCTTGCCGCGGCGAGAATCTTGCTGCAGCTCAGCCACGCTTGTTGTGCCTGGTGCTCCCGTGTCCATAGTGAGCAGTGCTCGGTGTCAGGTGAGAGAGGAAGGGAGTGGAGGGAGGAGGAAGAAAGGAGGGGGAGAGGAATATGGCGAGTGGGACCAGGTCCACTAGTAGGGAGACATGAGCAAGTCGGTTGGGACTCTTGGGGTGGCCTTTGAAGAGAATGGAGGGAGGTTCAACAGGGACTGAAACAGTGCAGCGCAAATATTTCGATTGAAGTTCTAAGCAGTGCAGCCAAAAGCTATCAAGTCTTATCATGGGAATAGTTTAAGAATTTTAAGTGTAAAACTACACCAGAAGTTTGTGGTCTTTAGAATGCTTGAGCTAATTAAAATTAGACCAGTTCAAGGTGGTCAGCATTTCAACATGTCTGGAGTCTCTGGTAATGGATTTGTTGGCCAAACATGTAGGTGAGCTATGCGTATTGAGCACCATCTTCTATAATTTTTCAGGATATATCTCCTGGAGTTCAGAGGTTAAGGCCTTCATTAAACTGCCATGCCCGGAGGAGAATCTGGGTCTAATGCACCCTACTGGTGACACGGGGTAGCACAAGTAGCTGGAGGTCAATGGTATGAATATACCCGAGACTGAGGTGGAGGTGGGATCATGGGTGCGCGTGTGTATGCATATACACGACAATCGGAACATGTGGTTCAGAGAGAAGGAGTTCCGGGTTTGCGTATATGCGTATATATGCAAAAGTAGCATATGGGTGTAATTGCTTATGACTGGACATGGCGAAAGGGTTGGTAGAGGGTCATGGTATGCAGGGTTAATGCATGCCGCATATACGTTTCAATTCCAAAAGTGTATGTGCACACATGCACTTGGAATCTCGAGCGTATATGGGGGTGCGATAGCGGTAGAATCATCATAGGAACTCATAGGGAGTTAGGGTTCGAGAACGCTTGCTGGTACGCACGTATATATGCTCAGGGTTGACGGTGAGGGCAACCGAAGAGTTAAGGCTTTGATCCGTAGCTCGGGAAGAAGGAGTTAGGGTTTCGGTTGGTATTAGGGTTAATATGGAGCATGGAATCGGGCCGCAGAATTTAGGGTTTCAGGCGCGGCAAAGGATGGAGGGTTATGGGAACTCTCGAGGATTCTCCCCTCTAGATCCAGGGTTAATCGGCTGCAAGGTGCCGCGGACATACCAGCGTATACCGCGTAGGTGTTGAGCTAGGGTATTCTTGCGTTAGGGTTTTGGTGCTTAATCCAATTGCAGTATATATGTGCATATATTCACGATATGGCTTGGCGAGGTGGGTGGCAAAAGATCATGCCGTTCGGAGCAAGTTTAGGGCATGTATATATTTAATTTTTAGCAAGGGTATCGTGTGGTAATTAGCCGCAGTTGCGGTCTAGGTTATTCCGACTAGGGAGGAAGAGGGGACGAATGCCGGGGTGCATTTGTGGCGGGAATGCAAGAGTAAGCAAACTCATATGGAATCAGGTGTTGAACGGAATTGTTCGCGTTGTCGGACGAAGGTTCGTGGAATTAGGGTTTTGACTAAACGAAGATCGATAGAGATAAGGACAAGGGTTTCGTGTTTGGTATTTAGCTTTATCATGATTTGAACTAAAGTTTTAATTGAGTGTATTTTCAGCTGACATGATTAACGAGAAAGTTTTTGTTGGCCCTAATTTTCAGGTTCCGGGAATTCGGGGCGTGACATTGCACCACACCACCTTCTTTTCCACTCACCCAATACACGAAAATGGCAAACTGTGCGGCTCATCACCTAAGTCTAGACAAATTATTCGGTCGGGGGTGGCCCATTATACACCCGTGTAGTAGTACGCAAATCTTGGTTCGAAAGGACACCGGGAACCGGTCCTTGTGGGATGAACGAGACAACCCACCATGCTCCGAGCATGGCCTCTCGTCTATGCCCGATTTGATATTAGTCAAGATTATTAAACATTTCCTAGTGAACACCCACCTATCCTCTAACCCATCCAGAGTATTGTGTCTTGTCTGCCATCCCAGGAATTACGACTTTCACCCGACTAAGCAGGTCTAAGCATCAATAGATATATACATATTCGTAAGCAACAAGTAATCTACTTTAAATAGGTTGGGAGGGTCGGTGGTGTTGATTGAGCGACAAAGTAAGTTTTCATGCAAGGAATATGGCTAACTTAGCGTAAAATATCAGTTGAACGCATGCGATATTATTTGAAAACAAATAGTAATTTGAAAGTAATGGGATATCCGCAAGATGTTCAAAGGGGCTGCTTGCCTTGCGGTTCAGCTACTAGGTCCTGTTCCTGCTCGGGGTTGTACTCGTCGAGATCGTCCGGTCCTATCGGAAAGAGCGACAACACCGAAACGAAACACACGAAATAATAAATACCACGGCGAAGAACATCGGCATGATATGAAATGCATGCCATGTCCTACAGGATGCAAAATAAGGACTACTGCAGGTGGAATCGATTTAATCGGAGTTCGGACGCTCGAAACATCACGATCTGAATTTCTCCGTCTAGTCGGGGAAACCCTAATTTGAGTTTTTAGTCATTTTCATTGTTCTCAGCATGCAAACATGGATGAAAATGATATATTTGAGTAGCTCTCATTTTTCTGAACATTTTGATATATTATTTGCATTTTTCTGATAAAGTATGAATTTTCTACGAATTTTATAAGATTTAATGCCATTTTTGTATTTTTCTCAGTAAAGAAACTAATTATTAAAATCAGAATACTTTTATTACTGAGCTGGAATTAACCCTAGAGGCTGACAGTGGGCCCCCTTGGTCAATTTGGGTCAACATTGACCTAGTCTATGACAAGTGGGGCCCACTTGTCATATTCCTTTTCTTTTCTTTTATATTTTTCTTAAATTCTCTCGGGTGGGACCCAGCTGTCATAGAGATACATTCAATTAACTCATTAATGGCACTGATTAACGGTTAATAACAGTAATTAAGCCGTCAGAGTATCATTAAATATGTCCTAACCGCGATTAATAACATTAAACACTGCATTGATTATACTTAGCATTTAATAGGGCAATTAGTTTGCCCTAACGACCTAACCAAATGGCCATTAAGGCCTAGCCGTGCCCGGTCGGGACGGCCGGCCGCTGGGGCTCGGTCGACCGGGGAGGCTCGGCCGGCGGCGAGGTCCGGGGCGACGGCGAGCGGGGCAGGCGGGGCTTACCGGCGGCGAGGCTCGGGGTGGCGCGGAGCGGGTGGCTCGGGCGAAGCCCGGGGGGGCGAGGGGGAGCTCGGGGGCAGCCGGGGCGAGGCCAAGGCGGCGAGGAGTGGCGGTGGCGTCGGAGGGCGACGGGGACCGTGGCGGGTTGGCTCCGGCGACGAGGGCGGCGGGGCGAGGACGACGAGGAGCGACCGGGGCGGCGTTGGAGTGGTGGCGGAGCTCGGGTCTTTGGCTCCGGCGACGGGGAGCTCGGGGAAGAGATGCCGGGGCGGCGAGGCGAGCGGCGGAGCTCCGAGGCAAGCGGCGATGTGGTGGCGGTAATGGCGAGGACGACGAAGGCTCGGCGACGGGGAGCTCCGGGAGGCGACGTCGGCGAGCTCGGTGGTGAGGCGGAGCTCCGAGACAGGGTAGACCGAGGCGGCGGGTGGAGGCGGGGTAGCTCGGGGCGGCTGCTCGGACGGGGACGAGGAGAACTCCAGCGCGGCGGGGCGACGAGGCCGAGGCAAGGCCAGAGAACGGGACGGTGGCCGGGGAAGCTCAGACGGCGAGGACGGGAGCGTGGGCGGAAGAGCTCGGCGGCGGAAGAAATGGGGTGGGGGGTGAAGCGGCGAAGCGGCCTAGGGAGGCGGGGTTTTATGGGGAGGGAAGGGAGGTGGGCGACCGAGGCGAGGTGGCGAGCGGGGAGCTCGGGTGCTCGCCACGCGACGGAAGAGAGAGAGGAAGAAGAAAGGAGAGGAGGCAGGGCAGGCCGGATGGGCCGCACGGGAGAAGTGGGCCGGGGGAAGGCCCACGCGGGGAGGGGGAGGAAACGGGCCGGGAGGAGGCCCGTCCGGGGGGGGGGTTAGAATAGGTTTTATTTTTTTTCATTTTGATTTTGTTTCCTGATTTCTTTTGTTTCAAATTTGCTCCAATCTAAATAGTTTCAAAACAAAATTTTCTGCAATTTAAAAATTGCTTTTTCCTTTGAAGTTTGTTTTCAAGATTTGAATTTGTTTCAATACAAATGGTTTTAGACTTCAAACCTTTGCTCAAATTCAACACCAATTCCTTGTCTCCTTTTGAATTTGCCCTAGTGTAATTGATTTTAAACTAAAATTTTCTAAACTTTCTCAATTTCTTCAAGAATTTGACTTAATGCATATGCCATGATGCACAAACATGGTTTACTAAAATAGGGATGTTACAGTTGTTGTCCTATGTTATCTTTTGGATGTTGAACGACCTTCGAGTTTATGTTGCTTGTAAATTAATTAACTACCCTATATATCAGACGTGAAGTATGTATTCTGTAAATATTTCTTTTGAGTTTGAGTTATGATATGCTATTTGTGGCACCTCATACAACACTGTGTATGATTTTGAAGTCTATGAAGGTAGTTGTAAAGAATTAGGATTGTTCTCGCATTCATGGAGCATCATGGTTAAGGTTGAGTGACCTGTTAGCTTAGATGCATCGGCCGGCTAGGTAGGGTGTGGATATTTGTACCAAGCTCTTGAGGACCCACTAGCCATGTTGCTTCGGCTGGTTGGGCTAGGGTCTGGGTACATACTTGAGAAGGCCGCTAAGTCTCTACAAGATTTTGGAACATCATTTTGACTCTTGTTTTGATGTACGCATTTGACCGGCTTGGCCAACAGTGACACATAAGCCTAAGGTGCATATGAGATGTTAACCCGATGTCGGATTGTCCAATAGTGATGGATGCATACGTTCTTATACGTATGGTATGTTGGGCAGTTACTTGGATATTCGGGTGACACGTCATTCATAAGTCGAGTGTAATTCAGAGGTCCTGCCAAGATACGATATTAATGATTTATAGAATCATATGTTGGTGGGTGGTGGAACCCCGAAATGGAAATTATTTGGTTGGTCAGGGTGCATTATATATGATATCACATTAGGGTTAATAACTATTGTTAGATGCATTCTCATGCCGTATAGATAGCGTTAACCACAAGACCTAGAGTGAGACAAGTGAGTCAAGTAGTGTCTTCTTGCTGATATATCTTCTTGGAATGTATGTAAAGTCATTCCTGGGGAAGCCTTATGTCCCTCGCTCAGGGAAACGTTAAACCCTGAAATCCGCTTGGGGAGATGTTATGTCCCCCAACCTTAATAATGACAAGGTGGGTAGTCGGTGCTGGATCGGCCACAACAGTTGAGATATGACACATTGGAGGGGCGAAATGACTCGGAATCTTAAACCTAGCCACATACCGATGGGAGTGTGATGGGTTTCGGACCCGACGTAAAGGCTAAATACCACTTGTGAGTAAGATAATGCAACTCTGCAGAGTGTATTGAACTGTGACATTATCACTCTCTGTTCTAGGTATGAACTACGGACGCTGCGGAAAAGGAATCATCGGAGGTTTTAACAATCCATTAGGCCTTTTAAACATAGAGAATTGTTTAAAGTTAAAACTTGACTTTTATTCTAGAAATGTTATTAAAAATTTATTAGTTGAAGGCTATTGTCCATGTAGTAATATTGCTTATCAAACAACTATTGCTATTCATGAACTTGTTGAGTACCATCTCTACTCATCCTTTACATAAAAATTCATTTTTTAGGCTCTGAGTCGGTAGTTTGAGTTCAAAAACATTGAGCTCCCAGAGAAAAAGAGGATCTGGACCTGTCAGTAGGAGTTGAAGGGCTCGCCTGCTATATCGACTATGAAGAGCAGGATGATGTGGAGCTAGACCAGTAGAAGCTTAGTGTAGAATAGTCGATATAACGTAGCTATAGAACTCTATTTATATGGCTTTCAGTTAATTACTTTCTATCATATATTCCAGCATTTATTGTTATCATAACTTACCGTGTTGCACTTCTTACGAGTTGGACTCTCTTGTATATTTTTTTACTTGTAATAAGTTTATAATTTAGACCACTACAATTCTTCGGTTGTACTACTATAATGGATGTACTATTAATGAGACACGATTTTATTAGCATTAGGTCAAAGACTAACACATTACACCATACAGTAATATGTAGGGTCACTTCAGATCCATGTCCTATGCCCAAAAAAAAGTAAACTTACGACAGCTAGATCGGACACCCCTCCTAAGTTTCTAGTTGTATTTGCATACACAAGAATGACATATTTTGGCCCAAAAATTATAGGTTTGTACTTTATCCCAAAACATACATATATAATCCCTTTTAAAAACTGTAAAATGTGATTTTTGAATATATTTTTGGAACACCTGGATGCTGAAAATTCACTCTTGCATGGGCATGCTTCTTTTAATCCGCCAAAATAAGAAATCATGAAATGTGTATTACGTTTAATAAATTAGATTGGATTTAAAAATATGCGCTCCCCAACGATCATTCACGCAAATATATTCACTTGTAATTTGGAGAAACTGCTATCTAAAAGTACACCAAACCGATATCTAAAGAAGCTTCAATTAGATGAGGTTATCATAACCCACCTCAGTGGAGCCTAAGAGCATGTTTGAGAGAGCTTGAGCTGTAGGACCGTTGTACGAGATATCTTCTTTCTTATAAGCTCCTCCATATAGATGTGCCTTCTCAGGCAGTTAAAGCCGTGGATATTTTAAAACAACATTGGGTAAACCCTGGGCGTTATATTTTACATATTTGTCATTTGAAAATTTATTATTTCTCAGTTAACTGAGTTGCATGTTATAAAATATGTGATTACATAAAAAAATTATATAACTTTAGATCTAAAAATGTGCAACTAATTCTCTAAACTTAGAGTTACATATAATTTATAAAATATATAACTGTTCAATTAACCATTAGATAAAGAATCAGTATTTAAAATAGTTGATTTAGAAATTAGAAATAGAAGCTCCCTTTATTACCAGAGATTAATAAGATCCTGAAAATTAAGATTTTGTCTTTTGGTTGAACTAGTTTATTACTCGAGAGGCAATGGATAAATATAGCTAATCGGGGAGGCCGGGAAGTACCTTCATGGAATGAACCCTACTGCTCGTACCCCTAGCATTACAGTTATCTACAAACTTCGGTACACCAGCGTGATCCGGAGCGTCCATTTTCTCAACCAGCTGGCAACTCCCACTCTCTCAGGGCTGACATTCCAAGCTGCGCATCGTGTTCCAACCAGACCGCTCCAAAGCAGCATACACGAACGAATACCATAGTCACCGTAAAATACACCGCGTCCCGTCCAATCTCCGGGTTCCACGTACCAGGGGTTTCACCAAACCCCGTGCAGATGTGCAATGGACCGATCGGAATAATCGGTGCGTGCCGCCCCCTCCAGCAGCAACAGTGGGTGAAAGCTGCAGAGGGGCATGCACGGCCACGTGAGCGGTGCATGATTACCGACTCATTTTTGGAATGCCGCAACCACCAACAGCTCCTGTGCCGCCGGTATTATTGGCCAGGCACAAGGCTGCCGCACTCTGCATCCCCTCTCTCTCTCAAAGTTGCCAAAAGTTGAGTAGGGTTCAGGCCAGATCAATGTGATCATCGCCTCTGGCTATTACCAAAATGTTGTTACTTTCACATCTAAATGCGACTATGTCTGGTGACTGGTGATTAACCTGAAGTCTGGAGAACAAGCATAGGAGTACTCACTTGTACGAGTCAGACACTGACAACAGAAAAAGAAAAAAGAAACCTGTACGACTCACACTGGCTCACCTGCATGTGCAACGTTTGGTCAGAAAGGGAGTGAAGCCGTGAAAGGTTCTCACTGAATACGGCAATTTGTTCGGTCCTGAGTATCCGTTCACATAAGTAAATTCCACTGTATGTAGAATAAAACCAACACTCCTTTGGGTTAAAGGGGAAGGAAGAAAAAGAGTGCGTCAAAATTCTCTCTTTTTCTTCCTTGCGCAGTGAACACGGTGGCAGTAAAAACGCATGGATGCTGCGTGCCTGGCACCGAAGACAGCAAGCATCTCGCCCCACTCGATTTACAGCTGAACTTCTGATAACTTCACCTACTACTTTCTTGAACTAAACGCAACTTTGAAGTTCCAACCGGGTGCTTCCTCGCATCATAGCCCAGCGAGCTGCTACTGGCGTTAGTACACTAATCGATTCTCTTAACACCAGCAGAAGACCACATCATCAGATGAGTACGGTACGGCTGATAAACAAACGATGCCCGCTAAAGCACGCAACGGCTAAGCAGGAGAGCAGAAAGATCTGGAACGGAGCAGCCAGATACAGGAAGCAATTTAAAGTTTCTAATAACAAGGGTTCAAGGACCCACTGCATTGCAAACACTGACTTGCTGGCAAGTGGCAAACATTATCTGAATCCAAATATCCAACACCAGTTTGATATTCGAATCACTGAGCCAAGTGACACAATTGGGCAACACCACAGTCCAACAGGTGCACTGCAGAGACAATTTGATCCATACACCACACAGGCACACACGTCCATAGCTGAGACGCGTCCATTTATATTGTTACAACAGACTCCAGCGATCCGCCGTCTTACATGGCGTACCTTTGAGTCCAGGTCCTCGCGGTGCTCTCGTACTTGTGCCGGTCCGTCTTGTACATGTGGGCGATCTCAGGAACCAGAGGATCATCAGGGTTCGGGTCAGTCAGCAGGGAGCAGATGGATAGCAACACCTGTGTGTGTGCAAACAGAACACAGATGTTTGAGGGGTTCGTTCAGCCCAATTGCGAAGGATCAAGCAATCACATTGCACAAGAAAAACAGTACTGGCAGGTGAGAGGAACAACCTTGGAAATAGTTAGAGCAGGGCTCCATTGGTCCTTCAAGATGTCGAGGCAAATGCTCCCGTTGCTGTTGATATTTGGATGGAACACCTTGGTACGAAACGCCACCTGCACATGGCATACCGTAGAGGTGACATACTTCGCAATATGAACACCTAGGTGATTAACGTGCGCATACAATTACTGCAAGGGCGTTCTTTGGTTGCATGTACCACAAGCCATAATAAAAAGGTATGTAGTACACTGCAAAAAAAATCAAACTTTATGGGAACGCAACTGAAGTAGCATTATAGACACTGCAGCTATGCTTTCGCTTCTGCAAAACTACAGTTCCAGTTTGTCAACTCATTACATAAGAATCTAACTGAAGCCTTAGCTTATTTAAAAACACATTAAATCCAGCTTAATTACCCAAATTTACCATTCAGAACCAGTTTACATGAAATGGCTTTCATTCTTAAGAGTCCATCCTAAACCATCGAATATTTTAGCAAGTGTGCTTAGTGGCATGGCATCTCATCAGTAAGCTATTGCACACTACATATTAGCATGAACTTCCAAAGTACCACACATTTGAAACCCATTTATGGCTCTATAAGATGCTAGGAAAAAAAGAGCCCAAATATGAACTGAACTAATCAACTACATATAATTGCAGGGGTCATCATACACAAGCAGATATGAACCACATATGCCAGAGTTCTATTCTTATATGTGAATTGTGAAATGAGCTCAGGAATATGGGTTAAAATTTACAAAATATAAACGACAAAAAAATGGAGAGAAACAGGGACTGTTAGGTCCTTGTCAAGTACCTTTGGTGGTTTGAAAGGATAATCAGGAGGGAAGTGGATAGTAACTAGGAAAACTCCACCAGCATATGGGCTGTCAGATGGACCCATTATTGTTGCCTGCCAATGGAACATGTCTTCACCCACAGGACCTGTTAAATAGTATCATATGATCATTAATAAGGGATGCGATTTGAGTGAACAAAGTTTGACGTTACAACCATCTGCATTAGAACCATCTTATATTTCTTCCTTTTCTGAGAGAGAAGAACCATCTTATCTGATAGACATATGGTCTAGCTTTACATATGGACAAGAAATGAACTTGCAGGACAACTAAGGCTACAAACAAGGTCAAACAAATAGACCGAAAAGGACGAAAAATCAGCATCCATCCTTCTAGGCATAGTTTAGCTCAGTTTGCTTGCTTGGCCCAAGAGCAATTGCAAATTCTAGCATACTGCTTTGAAAAACATATCCAGTTAAGCACATATAATGATATTTATCCTATGATTTTTGTGCATTTGATGAAATTGTCAACACTTCTTTAAAGTGATGCGCATGGTGCATTGCTGAGCTCAAAGGCTTGCATAAATTCAAGTACACCTTGGAAAAAAACATAATGCAAAATACTTGGTAAATTACAAGAGTGATGTACACCATAGGTCTTTAAACTTGCACGAGCTTGCCACTTGGCCCCTAAACTTGCGTAAATTGGTACACAAAGGTCCAAATCCTTCTTTGTTGGTAATTAGAGATGACATGACACCTTAGCTCAATCAAAATCACAATTAGACCATGTGATCACCATTAGAATTCATTGGATGACTAATATTTTTGGATTTGAAGGAAGTTCTGACATGTCATTGGACAATGTTTGCAATATTCTTATTGAACTTAGTTAGCACTTACCACACACATGGTCAAACTTTGGCTTAAATAAGCCCAAGATGCCACATGATCATTAGTTGGTAACTAAGTGCAATTTGGACCTCCATTGACACTCTAATACAAGTTTTAGGACCTAAATGTACAATTCTCAAGTTCAGGAACTGGAGTGAGATGTCCGCACAAATTAAGGACCTATGGCACACGTTCCTCATTCATGATCGTGCTTCCTTCCAATATAACCATGTTGTGCTTTGCACATGCCAACCTACTAGTGTGATGAATATCACATGGGTGAGATTTTACGCTACATATTCACTCTAAAGGCTGATGAAATATTACAAAAAATAATTGTCCATCCATCCAAAACTGATCTCATAGTAGTAACAACTTAAGTTTTTCTTTTGAAAGCTGATATGTCCATGACAAAGTATAGAAGGGGATGTACCTGACCCCATGAACAGATCTAATAGAGCCAGTGTTCTAGAAACCAATGTATCACTGCTTTCTACTAATGACTGACAAGTTACCCATAGTAACCAGCATGGATATAGCTAGTTTTTTTCTTTTGATAAAGGAAGAATTTTATTTCTTCGAACCAGCATGGATATAGCTAGTTTGAGCGTAAACATTTGTCGTGGATAACTAAAAACAAAAACCTAAGATCAACAATTAGCTAGTTTTCTCTAGAAATAAACCAAGCTACATTCATTTTCACTATTTTGCATCATATTGTTAAACATTGTGTTAATTTAGAAAGAATAGTTCTTTTAAATCAAATCCGTATGACTAGCGTATTTAGACGATCATTCTAAATTAAAAAATCTCCAAAAATAGAGTACCATTCTTACAGACCAGAAACTTAGTCAATACTCTCTCAATTTCACTATATCTGTCCTTGGCCTCGAGATAATCGGTTTCAAAATGTTTGTTCATTGAGGATACCAAAAGTGTAGTTATTGTAATGTTTTCACTCTATACCCCTATTCAAATGCTTTGGAAATGGTAAATGGTAATAGTATTGGTCTAATAGGGATATGCATGATCATCTTTTATTAATCTTTTGTTAGATTTAGTGCTACCTTGGTCTGTGTGCATGGTGGGTGAAATAGAGGGACTATTTACAATTTCAACATACAGATTGCATAAAACAATATATGCTCAGATGAATGCTGCTTATGTTCGTGCTTGGAAGGAAGTCCCACCAAATCGCCCTCATCCAACCAGAGATTAATGTGTTCTAATCCTGTCAGCAAAGACTTAAGCCTATCCAGCATGAGGAGACTAATTCTCGTGTGTTAGACCAACTCAGGGTATACACAGTATCTCCATCAATCATTGCGACATTAATTACTTATTGCATGATCGCATCAGTTACGCTTCTGGACAGACCGTACCAGTTCATACGTAGTTTTCATCAAGAACTCCAAAGATACATGGCCCCTTCTCTCCTTTCTTTTTTGGGGGCCAGCAGAGCATGCAGCGTTACTCCGAATAATTGCTAAAATAACCCCTTCTGATGCATGACAAATTGCAGAGCATTTGTCCATGGGTAAGGTTCTATCATTTATATGGGAAGACGCAAGCATGTGAGCAAGAAGTCATTCAGAAGCATGTGTACAAAATCTGACCCTTATACAGGGCCATGGCCTAGAACCGCAAAATCCACGCCAAAAGAAGTAAGCAAGAAAGAAAAAGGACCTGCGCTGCATGAGGTAGGGGGATCCTTCTGCAGATCCTTGAGCTCCTTCTGTATCCTCTTTGACGCCATCACACCCTTGCTTGTCCTCCTATTTCCAAGAACAAGAACAAAGAAACCATCAAAACTACTGCTACCGAAAAGTTATTGCACATCAGACAGGACATGAAACGAAACAAACCTCTCTGATTGAAGGACTGGTGATCCTCTTTCCCCTCTGCTTCCGTTTCTCCGTCCTCACAAACAAGAACAATAATGGAGCTGGGGAAGGGGCCAGGAGGAAGGGTATATATGTAAATGAACCTCCCAAGCTGCTAATTGCTGCTTGCTACAGGTTTGCGTGCTGGTTTTATCTATTCATTTCATCGAATCATCGTTTCCTGGGGGCCTGCATTACTTTATTACTGGTGCCATTGGCTGATCAGCAAAGGCAAGTGAAAGCGGATAATATCAAATCAAATACCATGTACTACACTAATCCCCTTTCATATTAGTGGCTACTCATGAACATAAATTTATTCTTCTTCTTTTCTTTTCTAAACAATAATAAACTAAAGGATGGAAGATGGAGATGGAGATGGACAGATGCATGTATCTGATAGCTGAGGTGGGCAGCATGAAAGACTGGAATTGGCGGAATGGAAGCCGCGTAGCATAGTGACACGCCCACAAGATTCTGGCGCGAGGCCCCGCCCACTGATTGATTCCTCTGGGGGCGAGAGAATCGAACTCTTGCGTGTTAAATTGCTGGCAGTTGGATGAGTGGATTCCCGGCTCCTGTTTGGGTGGCTGAGAGCCTGAGACTGATGCCTGATAGAGCATACAAGAAAACCACCGGTAACAGTTCGGTTCTAGGAAGGTTCTCGAGTCATAGCGCCTGACAATATTTTCGATGAGAGCGAGACTCCAGGGGGAGAAGCTAATATATTTTGTTTTGCATGTTTAACATCTAAACGAAAGTCATGAAAATAGAGTTCGAGAAAAAAGCCTTGATAATGGTTTTTTTTTCTCATTTCATTAACCAAGAGAGAGCTGTAACAATACAAAACGGGGGAAAAAAGTTTGGCCGCAGCCTAATCTCCTAAAATGATGTTTGGCCCTACCAAGGCCCCAATTTGCCATCTTGGATTTGAATTTTGCAAGGATAACATTGGGCATCGTGAAGACGTTCCGGAAGACGTACTTGTTCCTCTCTTTCTAGATTTCCTATGAAATTAGCATGATTAAATATGTTAGAGCCTTTCATTGATGGGAGGTGGTTGTTACGGTATCGATCCACCACTGCTTGACCTATGACATTGCACCTCAAAGATTTGGATTCAGGCTATTGAGGCCTAGCCACTCCTTCACTATGGACCAAAGGCGGACTCATCAGAAAAGAAGGTGGGCCGTTGTCTCTTGTTCACGCTTGCAAAGGGGGGCATAAATTGCAGTTTGGCCATCCTTGTCACTCCAACCGATCTATCGTCTATACCCTATTTTGGAGGATTAACCATGCAAAAACTTCGTTTGGGAGACGTCTAGATTTTCCATATAACAAGGTGCATCATGTTGGACGAGGCATCGATAAATTGAGGCCATGTTTCAGACGCTATAAATTTCTGACGGATAGTGTCCTTAGTGCCTTGGACCAGTTGGTTCTAGTTCACCTACATCCAAAGGACCAAAAACTCCTAAATGTGCTCAACGTTGAGGCCCTCCTGTGTGTCGATCCGAGCAATCCAAACGTCGTCTTGTAAAACCTTTTTGACCGGCCGCATTTTCCTGTTGAATGCCGCATGGATTAGAGGCGTGATGTCCTTGGGCTGCCTCCTTGGAGTCAAACTGAATCCCAGAACGATGACTACTTTTCATCACCAGTGATGGTTATGGTAGTGAATACGTAGATCTGTCTCGCCGCATGGGTTTTCCATCCCATTGCAAGTTTTTGCCAGATTTTTCCACTAGAATCATGGCCAGCAAAGCCTCAGCGCCCGTGCAAACTTTCTCAGGTGGAGCACTCCCAGCCCCCCTAGAACGGTCGGGCGATAGAATGTCTTTCAGTTTACCTTACATTCCCAACCCCACCCACCCACCCCGCCTCCCCACCAACCCCGCCCCCATCCTTTTTGGTTTAAGTCCACAGGTGACCCCTCTTCATCTTGTCAATGCTTTTACACACTCCGAGCAGGATTGCTAACGGGGTGAGGTTAGAACCAGTTTGACAAGAACATCTCTTCCTGCTGCCGTCATGTGCCTGCCTTGCCAGGTACAGAGCCTAGCTGCGATCTTATCTTCAAGATATTGGAAGTCCACCCTTTTCGGCTTCCTCGCAACAGAAGTTAATCAGTATATAGTTGTGTAAGTCTGTAGAATCCAGGAAATGAAGAATAGAATATAAAACGGGCAAATGGTTCGTGGTGTTTGTATGCGTCACAGGAATTTGCTGGAATTTGAAGCCATTATGTAACCATGATGTAAGAAATGCACTTGAATTTCCAGGAGCTTGTTTCCACATATTAAGCTTGATTTTCTGCAGGTTCCATTTATTAAAATTCTTCCATTTCAGACAAGCCCGATTACATCTAACACCTCTTTCGACACGCTTCTTAATAGCCCTGATTAGATAGAAAACTTAATTAGCATTAGAAACACCAGTTCAATTGAGCCTTATTCGACACCAACAAAGTTTTATCGGTATAGATACTGACAAAATGAATGAAATTCAACGGTTCATGCAAAGATGAATAGCACATTTTAAAGACCACGACAGTGAAAAATATGCAAATAAATACGCGGGAAGAATGTGATCAGCGTACAGATATGCCCCTATGTATCATGTTCAAACTCCAAAGACAACGATCAAGATCACTGACTGCTAGTTGGAGAATGCACAAAGTTTACACTGAAAATTTAACGCCTTCATCATCTGCTGAAGTGCCCTTAAAGATAGCTGCCTTTCCCTTTTGCTCCAACAGCCTCAAAGCCCGCATGAGAACACCACGATCAATTCCCTCAAGTTCTGCAACAGAGACGACAGGATAAAATGATTCAAATAAGCCACTGTACCATAAGAACAGCTTTTATTATGAGCTATGGGACATGGCCTAAGTATTCATGATGAGGCACCGCATCCATTTATATATGCATGAAAATATATAGCCAACAGCTAAGTCCAATCCTACATAGATAATAGTGTTTCTACCGCAAATTGCTTTGTGGAAAGAAAATACGTTCTGTGTCACGGAAATATTGAAAATGGTAGGCCTCATCTCATCACTCTGAAGTTTGGTATGCTTACCAGTTCCACGTGTTTCAATTCCAGAGCGTATATCTTCAACAGTTGTTACTTCCAATCCATTGTCCTTTACCTACAAGCCCAATGCAAAGAGAAATATTACGACATGATTAAGACACTGCCACTATGTGTCCATCAATTGATAGGCTCCTGAGCAAACATGTCAAATGAAAAAGAAGTCCTACAAAATCTAATATGTAGTTGGCCCAATCTTGAATCCGCAGCCAAAGAATGAGGCACTTTTTGTGACCTTTGTCCATCCACTCCGCGCGCCCTGCAGTTTGAACTTGAATTTAAGCAGGTGCACATCATGAAACTAAACAATATTGCATAAATTTACCATAAGCTGCAACTACAAGTAAAAGATCTAATGTTCTCTAGAACGAACCTTCATTAACGAGAGCTGCAAGGAACACTTCCTTTGCTTCATAGCTTAGAGACCCTGCATAATATAAAAACTGTAATTTAGTGCAATGACAAAACAAATGAGCAAAAGCGTAGAAACTAGTCTAGTAGATTGATTTTCCATGTACAGACTAGTATATCATGCTCAAAAGGCTCCATGGTAGGCCTTTTGCAACAGATTACTAGGTCATAAATATTAATCAAACAATTTCATGATTAGCTAATATGTCATGTTGTTTTTGTTGAATAGCAGAAAGCAGTATGTAAAACCCAAGATTAAGATAAATACATCTTACTCTCAATCTTTGGATTGGAAAACAATGGAAAATCTTCTTCCAGGGAGATTATATATATCTTCTGATTTCTACAGTAATCAAGTACCAGATCTTTCCATAGCAGCACTTGCTTTTCGCGTGTTTCTCTCACAGGCTGCAAACTGAGGGACAATTGGTGTCATGCTATAAACAGGGGAAGAGTTCCCTTCAGCAGAAGTTATAGAAGCTTGCTGACTTTAGTATGTACTCGCATGATTACATGATATCCCAGGTAAGAATACCAGGTTCACTTATCACAAAAGGAAAACATATGAAAGCAAAATCACAAACCATTTCATTGTGTTATTTGTCCAGTAAACTAGGTTAATGCCAACCGAATAATTCATCTAGGACTGATTGCACTGGCGGAGTAACCGTCCCTCCAGCCTGGGCAGCTGACCGGGCTTGATGGTGACGCTATGCCGCATGTTTGAAGAAATTTCATGAAAAAGTTGTGTTTTGTCCACAGAAAACAGCACTTTGCCCAGGCTTCAAATATGTGCTAGCTCCGCCACTGACTGATTGTGTATGTCCTAACATGAAATTTCCACATAAACAGAAAACAAGCACCCGTGGCATGTCATCGACCAACTCATAAGGTGTTCCATCCTACACGTACAAACAGGATATTCAGGGTAGGGTAGCGGTTATAGTCTGTAAAATGCTACTTCTATCTTACTCCAGATAGTACAGGGAGAGGTTTCCTTAAGCAGAGACTAGGGAAGCTCACAAAATTAAAAGTTCCTCACATGATAATACGATGTTCAATGGGATCAGCACTAGCTTCAGTTATTGCCGAAGGGCACAAGATATAAAAGCAAAATCATGAATGGTCTGTGTTACTTGTCCAATAAACTCAACTCAACGCCAAACAAATAAGTTATTTGCAAGATGGATGGCGCATGTCCTAAACTGAAATTTCAAGAGACAGAAAACAAGAATCAGCGGTACGCCTGTCATCATCCAGATCCTGGAAAAAACCGATCTACTACGCAAGCTCGTCTAACCAAATTAAGCGCCTGTGCCATTTCATTAACACCATAGTACATGGCGCAAAAGTTTCTGCCAAACTCATCACCCAGAAAAGCAATGATTAAGAGTGTACCAATTGCTGGATCAACCATCAAAAACTCTCCTATTTCTCCTACATGCTGAAGATTCGCAAATCATCCGAATATGTAAGCTCTGCCTTTCTTTGATGTAGAGTTGGAGTGGAGAGAGAGGGGGGTTACGTGAAGTAGGGCGGGTAGTTGAAGAAGGGGGGAAGCTTGAAATCCCCCGGCCTCTGCATCTCCGCTGCAGCGCAGGCGTGGGGAGCGGGCAGATGGACGGCCGCGCGGAGGAGAAGCCGAGAGGGCGTAGGGGAACCGGATCTGGCAGCTCGGCCGGCGCGCGATCGTGGGAGGGAGAGGGTGGATTCTTCGGGAGATCAGATGGCGGCTGAGTTACTAGAATTGTTTCCCCGTCTTCAGTAACCACAAGATGACAAGACAATAAAATAGGCTGCACCCTCCTTACACCGGGTCGTTCGACTTTTTATTTAGTCCGTAGAGTTTTCAAATGTTTATTTAAACGAAACTAGCAGGGTGGCCGTGCGTTGCTACGGAGTTATGAAAAATATTAGTTAAAGAAATCTCAATACCAATAGATATGAAAAATATTTATTGGTTGCCGCAGTCACCACATTGTTCCAGAAGATCTTGCTGTTGTCAGACAACGAATAGCAAGCTCTGCATGTGTAAAGTCTGTTTGCATACTTTTTATTTTGCTAATCTAGAATCTGTTCAAGCTGCTCAGTTTTTTGGTTTTGACCTGTAAAACTGCTTTGTTCTAGCAGTTCTTGTTATTTACTATACTGAGAAGATTCTAAATCTTGTTTTCAGCAGATTTAGTACATGAATCGGCTAGAAATGAGGACACACCTGTTGAAGAGATGGTCCCTAATATTCATGCAAATGGTGGTACAAGTAAGACTCTTAATTTGATTTTGTTGCTCTTAATTTGCTGTCTGGTGAATCAGGGACGTACACGCCTTCGAGCGAGTCTACGTCGACATCGCCGGAGTGCACGATCAGCACATCGTTGTCGAGGGAGTCATGGCCGTATGCACCGTCGAGATAGTCTGCACCATCGGCGAGGGGCTCCTCGACTGATAAGCTGGCGTCGCGGCACTCGCCATTGTCCGTGCTCTGCGACGGTGACCGTGAAATCGCTCTGGCCACGCTCCACGACCATGGTCGTGACGTTGTTGTGGCCGAGCTCTGTGCTGGTAGTCTGCTTCATCTTTTGCCAAGCTCTTCAACTCTCCGTGGTGGCTTCCTCTAACAAGCTATCCATGACGTACAAATGGAGTAACTGACGAGAAACACGAAGCGTCGTCATGCAATTAATCTTGGCTAGATCAAGGCGAGGGGAGGGCGACAGGATGAGGGCGACGGGGGCACGGACGGAAGAATCGCGTCCATTTTCATTAGGCGCCTTAGAATGGTGGACAAATATGAAATCCTTAGGCGCCTTAGAATGATAGACAAAAGGAGTAAACAGCATCCTGCTTTGCTTTGGCTAGCACATCAGCCACCTGCCATTCTTCACCAAACTCACCTTCAAAATACGATCATCATCATCACACCGTATCCACGATTTTGATTAATGCCTCTAATTAAGCTAATCATTGAATATTACTTCGCCACTGCACAGCTTATGACCCCAGCCATAGCGGATGCAAAGAAAAAGACCTGACGGTTGACGCACAAAAACATCACAATCCCATCAGCCACACTGATACCTGAAGATCATCGAAACACCACACATGCAAAGGCAGAAATTTCATAGAAATCAGTTCATTTCTCTCAGGAACGGGAAAGAACTCCCTTTTTCACAACTGAGCCTTACCCCAAAAAGACACTTGAAGTGTGTATTATTAGCAATTGATTGGCGCAGATCCTAGAGAAATTAGCTCGGAGAAGAGATCATCAATTCAAGTACATAGACACGGAGCTCAAGTGCCGAGCAGATTAAAGTATGCTGCATGGAGCCTACCTCTTGATTACAGGCACTAACAAACCTCGCTAGCGCACAGAGCGGTACATATCCAAAACAAAATCCCCTCCTCCATCAAGTGCAAAAATCAAATCCAATATCCACTTGGGCAACCAGCAGTGAAATATAAGGTATAAGAATCAAGATTAATGCCAAAGGGGCAACTACTGTTTGTATAGGTGATACACCATGCACTAGAACCATATCAAGCTATACCATGCATCAGAACAATCCCAAACTGAAAAAACAAATATCGTAATTTAACAATCTAGGTAGTTAATACTTTGAAACTTTGGATTCAGTTGCACTTTAAAATTAGGTTAGAAAATAGATACTTTGTTACGGGCCAACTCCATTAGACAACACATCTGTACATGACATCACGAGATAACTAACAAGCATGGCGTTCTTAGCTTCTTGCTATATGCTGTCACGGTGCTTCTTGTATCTTAGTAAACTAATGTCTTGATGCGCTTGAGAATTTCTCGTACAACATGAGGGATGTTGTCTTCAGATTCGTTCTCATTGTACTTGAGCAGGTTTACCAAAAACCGCTTCCTCAGTTTGTAACCATCCTGCATGTGCATTATATATCATTGTCATGCAGGGCTCATGCAAAAAGTATATAGGAATGTGCAACAGAGAATACTAACTATGCAAACTGGTGTATCTAGTTCTTCACCATTCCACGAACGCATAAAATTTATAACGAAATAACCAGACATGTTCCTGTAGATGGATGATTGTTACTTTTGGAGTAGAAAAATTAAATCGGAGTAGAAAAATTAAATTAAATATTCCTAGTGATTTTTTCGAGCGAATCACTTGTCTGGGTTTTTTGGAACACCAACCGGTAATATATGACGCCACAAATAAATATCATCATTCCAACCAGGTTGTGCTACTTCGAGAGCAAGGTTAAGGTAAATTGAAATCCTTTGAAATTTAAGTATATATCTCATGACTGGAGTATTTATAAGTTCAGCCGGTATAGGAAGAGAGTCCAATATAGAGACAGATCTGGCATCTTGGTCGAAGATGAAGAGCATGAAGTGGCTAAGGAAAGCATATGGTAATAGAATCTGCAAGAGGTAGGCATTAAGAAGACGTAAATCACGACACCAATGGACAAAGGAACCAAACTTACCAACTTGCATGAAGGCATTAAGAATACGTAAATCACGACACCAATGGACAAGGGAACCAAACTTACCAAATTGCATGATGAGATATCGTAGTTTATCTGAGGCCAGCTATCAAATAATTTTGCCAGTGATTGAACATCAAATTTTACACGATGCTTTGGGTCTCGTGCGACATCGGACATCGTCTGAGATAAAAGTAAAGTTTAGAAGCATGATGAAAAGAGTGATATGTGATTGTAGTAACTTACGCAAAATGTTAGGTCCATGTAGTGAAATTGAGTCTCTCTAAACAGTTGGAGCTCATCGCATGCGAGTATCCGTACGGCCATGTTGAAACAATCTGTGTCCATAGGCTGGTCCATCTTTAGTGTGTCCTGTAGTTTTTTTAGACTTAAACTAATTGGGTAAGGCTTGGAGCTTCGCACCCATTCTTTCCTATAAAACAATCATCAATTGAGTTAAGCATAATGACATCAGAAAAATGTATATTAACACTACATATGTTCTTTAACAAAAGTGACTTACTCCAAACACTTGGCATCATCTATTAACATGATATATTTGCAAAGTTCGCCTTCTAACTCATGTGCGCTCATCGGCATGACGGGAATGGAAAGGGGACATATTGATGACCGGTCTTTAGTTCCGTCGGATGAGTTTGATCGTTTGATTTGCTTGACAGGACTCTGCAAAACTAAATCTTCCGATATTTTTTCTTTATCGTCGATACGTTCATACCTTGGACTACCTTTTACTATGTTCAGTTCCGAGTCAATTAAAATGACAGCTAATTTCTGCCTAAAATTTTTCATATGCTCCTACAAAGTAGTATTAGAATTAATTTCTCAGAGAATGATTTGATATGCAAGCTACTTTTGTGATCTTGAATGAAATACCTGCGTAACACAGTCAGATAGCATATCTCCTATCCAATATTCCATGTAGTTTAGCATGAATAGCCCGCAGGATGAGCTACAATATAACAAACTCTTGATGTAGACCTTTGTTTAGATTTTAGATTGTGTAAAATGAGTGTTTAATGTACCTATCACTCTGCATTGGCTCTTGAAACTGTTCTATGACTGGCCATGTTGTAACGTTGAGGTCTTGCCACTCATGATGTTGATGGAACTCTTTGCTTTGTGATGCAATATTTAGCTGATTCTGAAGTCCCCATAGCTATTAAATGATAAAATTATTACCAATATAGGTAAAATAAGTAGAAATCTTAATGAAAGTGTAGTACGAAAGTAGTAGTTACTCACCGTAGTAGTGAGGTCGTCGCGGTCCATTGCAACACTTAATGAGTCGAGCACCTGTATCTCACATTTTTTTGCGTTGATAACTGCTAGATACCAATGCTTCCGAAAAATGTTTATTGGAATGAAGACCTGAAGCAAACGCTTTGTAAGTCGTATCCAAAGATAGATAAGCATAAATAGTAAATTTAATTCATAGATAGGGAGTTAAGCCTAACCATGTCATGGTTTAGATAAATATTCACCTTTTTAATGATCTGGTTATGATCTGCTGGGCTTATCTCAACATCGCCATCTCGCTTTATTAGGGCAAAAATGAATGTATTCTCTAGATATACCTTTCCACCCGCCCTATACCGTAGATGCTCTTGAGCATTTACACAATAGATGTATGCACTTATGACCTATAGTTTCAAATGCAAATTACAATTAGATTAGACGTTCGTGTTTAAGTAGGACTGTCTTTATACAGTTGAACTTACATCGTCATTCAGGAATTCGTTATTATGTATAAGGCATTCCAATTCGGTTTTTGTTAAGAAGGCATCACCAATGTCCACCAGCTTTTTGTCTTTCGGTGAGGATATGATGTATTGAAGAACAAAATTATCTTCATAGGTGCAGACATAATCTACCATGAAACAGTAGCAAGCAAAATTAGTTACATAAGGAAACAATAACATAGCAAAATGAAAAGGACGATAACCACAGAGGAAGTATGTACCTTGCGAGATAACTTCTGTTATGTTCGCCGTCTTTGGTTTGTTATGTCGTGACATAGCTTTCTCTGTCTGCAACTCCTTTGGTTGCTTACAACTCACTGAGTTGTTCGTCCCTTCCAACAACATCGCCTTGGGGCCAATGTCGGTGGATTCTTTCTGAACCTCGATAGAATTCATCTGGGTCTAATCTATAAAACGACAGCCAATAACATAAGGGGATGAGAGCAGTTCTATGATCTAGATTCAAAGTCCAGCCAGTGCAAATACTAAATCAATGCTCTCTAAGCATATGTATTTACAAGTGCTACGAATTTCAGGTTGACGCCTTACCTTGTTGTTGGCTTTCAGGCTGTGATCTCTCTGTCCAGCTTACTTTTTAATTCTTCTCCTATTTGTTCACTTGAGCTCCTGCTCCCTTTACTAAATTAGACTGTGAACTAATAAGTGAGAGAACTAAAATATGCTTGCAAAAGAAATGTATGAAAAAGAAAAGTAGAGTAAGCACATGGTATTAACAAGCTGTTCCGGCCTGCAATATAATATCAAAGTACCATAAAATGTCCCACTGATGATTGCTTGGCTTCGGACCACCGACACCAGAATCGCGAGCACAAGCACCGGCCACCTTACACGCTCTGCATTTTGCACAGGTAAAAATGCAGCAACATTAGTGTCTCTTTACTCAAATGGTAAGTGCAGAGTAGTGTAAGTCTTAATTGATAGCTACTGTAAGAACCATTCTCAAATCAATTGCTGAACAGCTAAGGCACATAATAATTTTCAGCAAACCATGTTCCTTTGCACGTAGCAGTAGTGGCTGCTAAATTTTCTCTGGTTCTTCTCTCAATTTTTTCTTTGATTCTCGAACGACTGATGACATGTATGTATATGTGCATCTCAATCAATTAATAGAAATTAATAAACATCAAAGATTACTTACTTGTGATGTGGTGCAACGTTGGAACTATTCCATCTAGATTCTCGAATGATTGATGGCATGTATGTATATATGCGTGTCGATTGATAAACATGAAAGATTACTTACTTGTGATGTTGTTCAACGTTGGAACTATTCGATCTAGATCGATGAGAGGCATTATATATGGATAATGACATGAGGTGAGAGAGGAGATGGTGAAGTGAAGAATAATTGAAAGGAAACTTTCAGTGCAAGAACAGTTGCGGTGGAGCGGCCGCCGGAGTTGAAGAAGACAGTAAAATTCTGTTGATAGAAGCGTCGGATCAAGCGGCCGGTGCAGCAGCCCAGCGTGCTTACGGCTCTTCTAATCACGGGCGGCTCTTAATCGCGCGGCGGCGCTGATCACATGCTAACTGCACGACGATATACGCAGTCAAACGTGGGCACAATTAGTTGCGGCAGCGCTGATCATCTCCACTAATTGATTTGTGATACTAATCGCACGGCGACGCTGATCACGCGCTAACTGCTCGCGCTAGTCACGTCACATTTCTCTATATATATCGATCGGATTTGTATATTAGGGATAAAAAGGCACTGCTTCCAATTCATGGTGTCCTTGTAGCTGTTTTTCTGTATGCTAGCTCTTCCTGGTTGGTGTAAGACATATAGATAAAACTACTTTACGTGCTCAGTTTGAAACTACTGTTGTTTAGTACACCCTCGGGATGGAAACAGCCAACCGAATAAATATTTTAGACTAATATAATTGAAGTAGAATGCTAATTAAAGTAGACTCAAGTAGTATTAACAGTAACGACCATGAGCAGTTTCAAAAGTGTCTAGATGATCATCGAGAAGCACCTACATAGGATTTATATATCGAATTTACATCAGAACATACGTACGTACCTGAAGACAAGCCACCTACACATGAACGTACCTAAAGACTGTCCAGGTGACCTCCGCGGACAGGAGATCGGCAAGGTCGATGGCGGCGGAAGGCCCGTCAATGGCTCTGCTGTCCGTGTCCAGCGGCGGCCGCCTACCCTAGAGGTCGAAGAGCAGGCGACATGTCCACATGGGCGAGGAGTTCGGGGACAGGGCAGTGAGGGCTGGCCGTCGGCGGCGGCAGAGCCTGGGTATCGGCGTGCAAACGGCTGGGCGATCGGCCGTCACCGGCTCACCCTTCTCGAATCCTTGCCGCCAATGATTGTGAAGTGGTACAGATGCAACCATCGCTGCGTGCCAAGTAGCTGAGTCGCGAGGGTGATAAGGGTGTTGTGGCGTGCGCATGGCCGGAGTGCACGTCCGGTGGCTTAAGGCCTTAAGCTGATCAGTACGTGTTGTTGGAAACTTTTGCATGCGTATCAATCAAGGATGTGTATCCGTGTGGACTTCTATTATTAAGACAAATAACTTTTGGAAAAAATCCAAACTTTCCAAAACCCAGCCATTCTAGGTGATTCAGGCATGATCTCCAGACCCCAGTGCATGTGAGCCGATACACAATCAAATGTGTACAGGAAATAGTCTAAACTTACCAAAATAATAAAGAATGTACATAGTACATATTGATGCTTGTGTTTTATTTATTCCTAGTCACCATAGGCTCTTCCTTCTTTGGTTCTCCGAAGCTCAAACCTCACACACGATAGGAGGCCTCTTTCGACAGGATCCTGTCCACACCCGCCGCCCCCCCCCACCCCACAGTCCCCACCGCGCGCTGCTGGTCGCTTCTTCCTGCCTCGCATGACGCCTTCTTCCCGTGGTCGCGGGCTTGGTGCGGGTGGCTGAGCAACGGCGGCGCAACATGAGGAAGTGTCATCTCTCAACTACGATCAGTCGTGAAACACATAAACGCCGCGATAACACTTGGGACTCATAGAGAGTTTGTGCAGTCGAACGACTTTAGCTGACTTTTGTTCTCCTTGATGTTTAAGATTTGCTTCTTATTATTAGCGCAAGAAGGGTAACAAACTTGGCCGAACTAAAAGATCGCCACGATCCTGACGATCTTGTGCCATCCCAACCAGACCCGTACGTGTAGTTGGCTCACGTCGCATGGAAAAGCACACCTGACATGCCCATGTATGCCGCCTACCCGGACTCTCTACGTGCAACAACAGCTCGCACAAAAAGTAGGTGTGGAACCTTTTTTTTATAATATTAATTTTAAAATAAAAAATTCAGATATGTATGCCTCGCAATTACCCTGATTGGCGGAGTGGCCGCCCATCGACCGATAGAGATGCCTCACCCACCCATCCCCCCCGCCCTCGCAACATCACAGGAGCCCCGAACCGGACGTACATGAGGGGCTCCAGTCGGCCACGCCGGTCGGGACGACAGGGGCTCACAAGTCGCCCCCGTCGGCAACGCATGGGCTTAAACAGCCAGATCCCGCCCTCTTGTGCGTTTGGTAACTATGACTTCTACTGGAATACTATACTTTTTAATTATCGCAACCTCGGTGGAGGCGACGCGGCATCGATTCGCCCCCAATCCGGGGCGACAGCTGGCGTCCTTAAACTCCAGTCCCTTTGGCGTTTTGGTTCAACACAAACACTAGCCAATTGCATAACAGCTCGCAAACGCCACAGCGGACGTGGCGTTTCGGCTAACTGCTGGCGATGCTCGCTTCTGTTCTGACCACTAGGCTAGTAATGGGGTGGTTTGGTTTTTGGCTTTTCAGCAGCTTTCCACTGGAACAAGATGGGGCAGCCCACCAAGCGGAACAGCTTTTGCAGTAGCTTTTTGCTAACGGTAGTGTGGGCACTTTGGCTGTGCAAATTTTCACTGGTTGAAAAAGCTACCTTCTTGCCAGCTTTTTTGCAAATGTTTTAAAGCTTCTTTCTCCATTTCCAAAATGCTATAATGGTTTGGATAACCAAAAGCATATGTTCACCAGTTTCCCCAAAGCTACAGCAGCTTTTTCCAGACAGCACAGACCAAGCAACAACTTTGGTCAACCAGCCGGACAGCCAACCAAAACATGCCCTAGTCAAACGCCATAAAGCCCTGGCTTTGTCCTGAATGAAACACCGAAATCAAAAACATATCGGCGTTTGTCCACTAAATGAAACGCCCATAATCACTGGCGTGGTTTTATGGCCTGTATAGATAAATGCCAGATCGCGGTGGCGTTCGTCCTGTTTTGGCGACGGGCTTCTGTCTGTGGCCCACGAAAGGGGAGCGTTTGGCCGAGGTATGGCTCGGGTGCTCTGCTATCTAAACAGAATAACAAACAAACAGCAAACGGCTACGTAATTATTCAACAAAAGCTGTAAGCTCCCCCTAATCTGTTGCCGTTTGACGTGAATGGAAACACCGATCCTGCCCCGCAGACTCAGGAATTGAAACCGCGCCCTAAGTGACCGTCGTCAGTAATTCTGCAAGTGGATCTTCTGGTAGAAGGCCGATGTACTCGACAGCAACCTTGCTTTGGGTCGAGGCCGCCAGTCAGACAGACATACTCTCCCGGATGAAATGGAAACGCTCTCGAATTTGCTTGCTCCTCGTGGAAGACCGTATTTTTGCACAACTGATTGCTGATTGTTGTCGATGTAATGGTTAGCATTCTTCGTCTTTTTCTTTGTCGGAGAATCGCCGAGGAGCCCGGCCCGCAGCCAGACAGCGTTGGCATCGCGGAGGTGGTGTGGGCCGCCGTCATTGCAGCAATGTACTGAGTCTCTCCCGCCTTAACTCGCATGAAGATAGCCGCCACCACCCTTCTGTTTTTTGTGGACTTCCATGTCCACTCGGGCATCCTCCGAGTGTGAATAGAAAAGAAAACGGCCGGTGTTGCTTTTCCGGTCCGTACGATGTCGCCCGGCCTATGTCGCATGTCGCTGGCGGGTAACCCGACGAGGCCCATCCCCCTCACCCGGTTTGGCGTATAGACGCACCATAAAAAAGAAAGGCGCGCGCGTACCTGAGAACCGAAAACAACGCAAGGGAATTGTCGCGCAGGAGGTGTTTGAAACACACACCGGCCGCTGAGGTTGGCTCCGTCGTGGGGCTTCTCCATTGAATCGACTCTTAAACATGTAATCACGTAGCCCACGGCGAATTGCGATGTTATCCGAGTTCTGACGAGTAGCCAGGCGCCCGACATAAGATGCGGTAGTGGGTGGACGTCGACTGGCGGGTTGCTGCTCTCCCCCTTGCTGAGCTTGTTCATCCGTGCTTCCATCCGGGACCTGCACTGCCTTGCACTCTTGCCTGCCCATGGCCGGCCTTGTTTTATCACAAAGCTGGTTTCCGTATAATGCTGCTGAGACAGGCGTGATCCGCCGGTGGACTGAACATGACCTCACAGTAAAAGGCCGATGTAATAAGTCAGTAATGCCCCAGATCGCTCCAATGTCTGGAAACGTGCTCATCAATCCTTCAGCGCTTGAAAAAACTTGGCAATCATCCCGCCTGTGGTGCCTCCCAGTGACGATCAGGTCGTCGACGTAGAAACTCCGAGAGAAGGTACCGAGGTCGCCAAAAGGTGCCATCGCTCTTAGCACCACGGCCTGCTCCGACGGGCCTATTCCGCTGAAAACCCGAGCCGACAGCAGTAGTGCGTCCGCTGGCATTCTATGGCCCTCTGGTGCTTGGCGCGTCCCATAGAGGTTGCCTTCCTGCCAGCCTGCAGTACCTTGCTCTCAGCAATTCAGTTTTGCCCACGGCGGACGAAGCCAGGCGGCTGCGTCATGTGTACACATGTCCTTTCCTCCTCGAGGGTCATCGTTTAAGGAACGCCGATTTGACGTCATGTGGTTCACCGCTCCCAACTATCTGCTGCGCTGCAATGGCGAATAGCACGACGCACAAATCGCTGTGGCGCGCCATCCCGGGAGAGCGAACACCTCATGAATCGATGCCTGTCGCGGTTAACTGCTGCACATAGCCCGCATTCTCGCCAACCAGACGAGCTTTTGTGCCTAACAACCTCGCTAGTGGCGGTCTTCTTGAGCTTGAACACCCCTTTGAGTCCGACCGGACGGTGAACAACGTCAGCTGCAGGCAAGTCAGTAAAGCTCCCAAGTGCCATTCTTTGTCCTCGGAGTGAGGACTTCATTTTCCTCGACATGGCGATGCGCCAAAGCACTGGTGCAGTTTTAGCTTTAGTGAAAAGTCGCAGGTTCTTTCACCTGCCAACAGAGTTGAGGCTCGCTCGTCAAGCTCAGGCGAACGACTTGTCGACGTGCGGTATTCTGCGCACTTGTTTTGTGCAGTCCTCCGTCAGCCGATGTCGGCGTCCAACGCGGGTATATTCTAGTACTTGCTTTTTGACTTACCCCCCGCTCCGGCCCAGGCGGCGGACTACCAAACTCACCCCCCTACCGGTGCAACCGTTGCTAAATAAGACGGCTGCGCTGTGCGGTAAGGATGGACGTCGGCTACGGGTTGGCCTGCTCCTGACTGGCTGAGCGGCTGTGAGTGGCGAGTCAGGTTGCCGCTTCACCCATCTCTGTGATGTCATCACCCGGCCGCACCAGACAATACAAGCAGCAGCTAGAGCGTGGAAGTCGATGGGAATGTGTCGGGGCAAGGTGCGCGTCATGGCTAACCAATGCCGCCATGCCATTTCCAGCTCCTAGCCTTGTCGAAAACCACGTCTCGCGTGACGTGCGCAGGCGCCGCGTCGCCGGGTCGACACCCTGTAGGCCTTGGCGCTGATGGCGTCGTACCCGATGAAACCATCGGCGTGCTGCGGTCGTCGAGCTTCTTGAGTAGGGCGGGCACCTTCTTTTGACTGCGCTACCGCAATCCAACACGCGCTCTGTAATGCACTTTGGGTTTCGTGCCATGCCAGCCTCGTAAGGGTGTTCGGAGGACCCATCGACGCTTGGCGCGTGTATTAGCGATTAAGGACATTAACAAACCGCCGTTGTTAATACCGCCTCGGCCCAAGACTTGCTCGGCAACAGCCCGCGCCTTGAGCATGGCAAAGCGCGCGGCATGGCCACCGGCCCCATCCACGCTTTGGTTTCTGCGCTAATAACCATCCCCCCACACTCGTTCTGTTGAGGGGAGTTAGGGGGTCGACATGGTGCCGCTGAAAAACCGCGAGGAGTCGCCGTTGCGCAGTACTCCTTTGAAGGGGTCTGCCGATGTGAACTCGTACAAGCCGCCTCGATCTGTTCGAGAGTGTCGGAGAGAACTTGCAAAAATCGCTTAGAGTGTGCAACTTCGACGCCGGCCTTGACCCGCTTGAATTGCAGCCAGATCCGCCTTCGTCCTTCGTGGAGAGCACAACGATCCCACATGAAGCGGCTGTGGTTCTTCCACTAGCAGAGGAAAATTAGCGCTTCCACTGGAGTGCGGCGAGATGGGGGCCGCAGAGGTTCCCCATGGACCAGCTCCAGATGGTCTCGGTTGCACGGAACTATTGGCCTGCTGCGGGAACGGAGTCGCAGGCTGCTGCTTGCCTGCGAAGGCCATGGCCTCGCATAGCTGGCCAACACGTTCCGAATCTCCGTGAGCCCACGACCATGCTCTACGATCACCAATAAGATTTTTTCATCGGAAGAGAACTTTAGCTGCTATTTCTTTCTTTTCACTGTAATTTATCAATGCAATTCAAAGACAAGTCATCTCTCATTTGGCGGCGTTTAAAAAATAAATTAATCTTTAAGAGTCCTTATGGGGCGCTTTTCTAATCCTTTCTTCCGAAGTAAAAAAAAAATTGGGGGAACCCCCCCACACGAAATGGAAACTATCAGGATGCGATATGTAGTTTCAAACAACAAAAAGGGAAAATGCGATCTGTGCTTATTCTCAAACAAAATGGGTAAGGTTATCTGGGAAATAAGTACATCATTTGGCAAATAGTCCTTGGGACAACAACTTTAATTATTTGAAGGTGCATTTTGGAACCATACCACCAAAAATGAAGACTTATTGAGAACAGTAAAATATATATAAATCCGTAAAACAAGATAAAAAAATCATACAAAAGTTTCCATATTGCAATCGTCAAAAGCCAGTTCCTTCATGACTTGACTATTTCAAGTGAAGTAAGTGCTACATGGAGATTGTAGCGCTCGTAAACCAAATAGTGTTAGTTAAGGAAAACACCAACTGGATCTGGTTTCTTCTTAGTAACACATGATTACCCACACTGGAGTTTATTCTGCACAAAACACGTTAAATTCTAAATATAGTATGCATAATTAAAAAAGACAAAAGTATTACTGAAAGTCTATAAAGTGCAATTTCTCACCTATGATGTAAGGATCTCTCTATTAGACGATGTTTCCTCGGTATGTACCAGCAGACAATCGGAGCTCTTGTTTTTTGCTTAAATTAATTTGAACTCTTCTTTTTTTGCTATCCGTGCTGAGCTCTTTTTTTTTTTTATTGCCGGCAAATCCGGGAACGACCCAGAATCTTGACGTTCTTCTAGCATGATCTGGATAGTTGCTACATACAACTGCCTCGTGAGAGAACACCCGCTCGGGCAAGTAAATATTACCCATACGCGGCGTTTGGGGGAAATAGTCTGCCCTTGTGGCCTTGTTAACCGTCATGGCGAAGCTTGAAGCCTAATAGGAAACTGCTTCCTCTTTGAACTGAAAAGGAACATCTCATCATCCGGAGGGACAAAGGGGGATCCTTGGCAAGAAGATCCTCTTTCCAGCAATGATTTTGTCCCAGCAAAATTTCTGCAATCGATGACATTCCTTTGGACATCCCTCGAACCACCACACCTTCGTGCCCATTGCAACGTCCCGGTTCGCCTGAAGGGGTCAATGTTTCTAAGCAATATGATAGGGCAGTTTAATCTTGAGCTTCACCCATGTGGTGGGTAGCCCATTAGGGGTCCTGTGTTTAAGGAACTCGATGGGTATAGTTATGAGGGTCGTCCACCGCACAATCAAAGCTATTGGTGACACCGATCTCATACTCCCTGAATCGATTGATCATCTTCAAATTAATCCTGACCCACGGCACTCATTTTCGTTCGACAAGATTGGCTCTGAGGTGATGTAGTTTGGTCTGACATGTTAGCACCGAGACTGGGAAAAACCTTGTCTATCTATTAGTGTATCCAGGTCAGATGTCCTTCCCATTACACGTCCACATATCTCACAAGTCTGGAAGGCAGACAGTCACATCACCAATTGGTCTCCTCCTTACCATCACCGATGCGCAATAGGTATTCGCCAACCACGGGTCACTGTGTGACCTCATAAATTGCGTACCAGCTTTTTAGGTGACGCAATGCAAAATCCCAAAGGTAAGACCTACTTAAACGGACGAATCAATTATCTGAGCCCTCGTCCTTTAACGGACACAGGAGGAACCTGCCTGAAATCTCCACCGACAGACTTACAACGGATCTTTCCACCGAACGCATGTCTAGTTGGGCTCATTATATCAAGCATACTATTGTCCAGCTGCCTCAACTGCCATGTTCTTTTTTTGTCATGGAAGCCTCAGATCCCAAATAATGAAGAACTGACTGTAGGACTTGGCAGTCCCACTATCTGTTTAGTTTAAGCTACACAAAACCCACCATCAATCAACTGCTCAGCAGTATCTTGACCCGGTGACTGAGCTGTTCTCCCTCCGGGCATTATGGAACTGCAAAAAACACCGGACGTAGCTCTGTTGCTACAGCAATCTTTCTTATTTGTTTTTTTTTTTTTTTTTTCACTTTCTCCCCACCCCCCCTCATCCCCCCCGTCCCCCCCTGCCCATCCAATCTCGCGGACGTGGGGTGTAAACCAACGAGGGTACAGTTGCGAGCAGTGCTCTTGTACAGAAAAGTCTTCCCGGTGCCTCCCAAAGTCCATCCACAAAGAACACAAAAAGACAACGGGGGGTGTGACTCAGCACCACCCTCGCACCATCAATAGCAGACATAATTTCATCGTATGCGGCCCTCTGATCCGTTATTAAGTGAGTCTATATTTGGTGTCCTCTAGGCGTTGAGCTCGATGTTGGACTATCCTCGAAGATCTCCCTTTGCACACCGCATGGCACTGTCATATTCCTCATCGATATCAGGAAGAGGAAAATGAACTTTATGTCCTTGCCCATAATGACTGTAGCATATTCCTGATAATCTATGCAGAACCGCTTGCTCAACTAACAACTTTGGGATGGATTGTTTTTGTTTATTTGTTTGGGGGGTGGGGTTTTTTTTTTTGCGGCGCTAGTCCTCCGACATTGCCTCCAGTGCTTCTCCCATAGTCTTGCGCACATTGCTTGGCTCGCAGAATACCACATTGTTGCAAAAGATGCCTTCGTAGAGATGAAATGGCATCTCATACAATGTAATTCAATAAGGGACGTCCTCCTTTGTTGTCCCTTCGATCAACTCACCTTCTCACCAACCACGCTCGCTCAGAACCCTTCTACTCTCGTGACAATCTGCATCTTCAGCGCCAGGTTGGTAGATCTCGCCATTAACACTGCGCACTTAGAAGGTCATCCGTAAGGAGGTGGCCCCAGTGACATGGTTTAGAAGGAAACCCGCAGGATATATTAGCGTGTCCCCAATGCTGGCTGATGAAGCCGCCACAATTCTTCCAACCTGTCCACCCTATGTCTCGTGACCTTCTTTTCCAGTATTTATTCTTCTGACCTGTCTGCCAAGTAATACCATTCGGGGAAGTCCCTGTACAGATACACGAGCCTCCTCGTGTAATCTGTTAGTGCCTTGCCTCGAAATTACTCTGTAAGCATTGACATTCCTCAGCACCAGTTCACGGTTAAAACTACTCGTCGGATATCTTGGCCCTTTTTGAATGACATCATGTGCATGTTTGCATGGAGCTGTAGTTTGCATCAACAGGTGGCGAGTTCTTTACTCAATTCAAAAGCCCGTATATCCCTCCACAAACAGGCTTTCCGGGGAGTCACGCACAGCCTCCTCGCGTCTCTATACTGTTTGATCCATCTAATGTCTCCAATTGCTATTTCCGTGTCAGCCTCGCTCTAGAAATAGTACGCCCGATCCTAGGCCCTTGTATATGTACTTGAATAGGTACTTAACGGCCTTTATGCTTCCGCAAATGCCCTCAACATTGATGTGACAATTGAAAGTACGCAGGAGGTTGGAGGGTTTTGTAATGTGAACGACACCAACCTATTATCCTAGCCATTCCCTTTTCGAACCATTACTTTACGACCATCTTCCAACGTCTTCTGTATAGAGGGTAGGACTCCTTGCCCTTTTACGGGTACCGTGTTTGAAAGGCCTATGATAGTGTTCTTGCAAGCGGCGACCCTTTGTGCACGGCAATTCATGGGTTCAAAGCCCACACAGGGGCCATGCTCATATGCTTCACGACCATCTTGTACAGTTCTGGGTACTTCTTCTTGTTTGGGGCTCGGCTGAGATAAGACATTTCATACTGCTCGGGGCACGGTGAGCTTGTATCGCCCTCCATGATGAGCAGGAAGTGGGCATGGGGAAGGCCCTCTTTTTGGAACTCACCACATACAATAGGCCCTCACCTTGCCCCGGATGTCCCTTGCCCGAAGCACTTGATTCTTGAGTTCCTCCAGTTTTTGCCCTAAAAAAAAAAAACACACGCACAACGAGGTCTGGACGATCCTGAGGTTCCTGACCAGGGTAGAAGCTCGCTAGCTTGATCTCATCCCAATTTGGGTTGCATTTCATTGTGATACAGAAAAAACACCCCCGGTTTTTCCCCCCCCCCCCACTGGCTTCCGTACTGTTCCGCACCAAGGCCATAGCATCCATGTAGCGACGCCTACTTGTCCCGTGGAACCCACCGCTAATGACGTAGCCAACACTGAAGTACGCTTTCCACAAACATCCAAAAACAGCGTCTGCCCTACCCTCACCCACATGCAAGCGTCCACTAAGCCTTGGTATAGGTCCGCCCTTATCGTATATTGTTCCTTGATGTCCCCATATATAGTCCAATGTCGGGATTCTCATCTTGATATGTTGGGGGGGTTTTTTTTTTTTTCGACCGCGGAGACTGTGGAAAAGACTCTTGCCATAGAGGATCGGTTGAATATCCCATGACGCAATCTGGAATTTGTAGCATAGTAAGTTCCAGCCGCACAGACACTCGATAGCTGCCCTCCAGAAGCGCGCCACGAGATTGAAAATGAGTGGTGTTTTAAACGGTAGAAATCATATGCAAAGTAGGACCGGCACATGTAATACAATTTGAACAACTAACCTGCATACATCATATCATCATTAATCACCACGAGCTAGACGAGCGCACGAGCTACATAACAGTATCAATATGGGCACACAATTCCCTTCGGGATTATCGGGTATGCCACCCAAGTTTCGCCTCTAGGGAATAATAGAGGGTAGGACAATGCGTCCAAATAGCACCATGATAGTGCCGGATGCTATATATCTCTTCCTTCCCACTCCCGTTGCAGGATGACGCTATTCTCAAAACTGTCTTCGGCGTTCGCGTTCCCCTCCACCCACACAGCGGCTACTTCGAAGTGTGTCGTGCAGTTGTAATCTCTTCTCATGATGCCATCCTTTGGTCAAGGTTTAGTGTTACTATATTAGTCATCAACATCCTCAAAAGAAACAAAAAGCCCTGTCCCATACTTCCGGATAATGTTCAGAGTATGGGTTTTCCACGGAAGTATTTGGCGCCAGCTGTTGTGATTACATCTTTGTCTTTTTTGCGATAGACTGCTCTTTTTTGCGGCAGCACGAAATACCTGTGCTCTAACTGGGGTACGTCAATCTATGGAATAAGCTCCAGGTTGACTGCGCTCCAACCATCTTGGTCATGCCAAATGACCGTATGTTTGTGGTACATTTGGCCATGGGCACGGAACTTTAGTAGATAGGAGCTTTTGATGTGGTTAGTGGTATCCACTATCAAGGTGACAGTATAGGTGAGTGAACGAGAAATGCCCATATGAAAAAACCGTGATGTTGTCCACGAAAAATGCATAGCATCAGGGTATGCCTCGTCCAACGGAGTCGCTCAAAATGATCTGCGGGTTGGTGTATCCCCCGGGTTGGCTAGTTTGATCTTCCATTACGGCATGCAAAACCCTTTTGACTCATGCTCCGCAACCTCTTTGCACCACAATGTTTGCAGTCCTTACGGCTTTAGCCATGTCCGTGTCTGTTGGATTTTTGCTGTACACCATGTCGTAGGGATCGTGGGACGCTTGAAATTGAAACACAGTCATCGTCAACCTCATCCATGTGGTTTGTTCGACCGTCCTCATCGTGTCCTCCTCCGGAAATGGTAGTTACCAACATGAGTCCCAAAAAGAACATGCAACAATATATACACGCTATGAATGTGGAACAATGAACAAATTCCTTGTCACAGCGAACCGTAAACCTTTCCTCATCTTCGGAGTCTGCCTCCAAATGATCGCTTCGTCGTCACCTAGATCTATAATTATTTATGACCCATGTTTCAAATAGGCCGTGGATGAATATAATCAAAAAAAAAATTTACCATCATCAACTTGGCTTGTGAGCGGTTTGATGTATTTGAACAATCTCGGTGTTGCAGACTTAGTTTCTGTGAATACAGCATGAAGTATTTAATTACAATTGGTTTAATCGACTTTATTAGAGCATTACAACAATGAAGATATGAACATATACCATTGTTTATGACTACTGATTTGTGTTGGCCATTCAGAACCATTGATTAACGCCTTCCATGGTCATCGACAGTTTTCCTATATCCGCCGATGCGGCGAATGCTTCTTACTATTTTGCGTATGAATGCTTCGTTTTCGAGACCTAGCAACGCATGCCCTTCTCCAGTGTTACATGTTTTCTCCGTGATATATTCTAACATCCATATATAGGGGTCTCCACACCGTGAACATTTGCTCTGAAAGCAATTGGATAATAAAATGGGGGGTTCCGTTAGGACCTCGGGAATAGCCATCATGTGTGACTACGAGCCATGGACCAGATGCATCCACATTAATATGAACAACCTCAGTATACATGTGTTCTCCATGGCTTATGGATTCCTTCTTGCTCATGTGTTTTGCGCCCTAAGACTCGCGGAGAGCCTTCTTTAACTCTTTTGCTTAGGAGTTATAATATTGGCATTAGCGGTGCCCTATCCTTGCACGCTAGTTTCAATTTGCTTTGAGAAAATGACATGATAATGCTAAGAAGTAAGAATTGCATTTTGGTGTGGAGACATCATCAAAAATTGTTTTACACGCTATATTGATATATTTTGTTTTGTTAAAATTGTGCAATTCCTTACCTCCATGATTTTCCTTTGTTGATAGGCTCCATGTTTTCTTGTTAGTAGTTCATTTTTCTTATCGGTACTCATCCGTTCATACGTTCCCTTTTCCCGCTGCCTCTATGATTCTTTGCTCTGTGTGATCTATTGGTTGGGTGGCCTGAATCAGGGATGACGTGGGTCCATCATTACTGCAATTGTTCTGTCAACTCATTATCTACATAACAAAACCACTTCCACATTTAGCTCCCTAAGGCATGAATTATTACAAATGCATCCATGTTTTAACCAAGAATTAGTTTTGCCGTTCAATACCAATCGTGAGGATTTCTTGCCCTTGAGAATGTGCATATGAATTGATTGCCCTCTGGTCAGGTCGTTTTCTACTTAGCCATTCGTTATCTTCATCAGGAACCAATTCTCCTTGTTCCATTTCGATGATTTTCTTTTTTTGAACGGGCTTCACGTTGTCTTTTTAGTAGTTCATTTTTCTTATCGTTACTCCATCCTTGCATATCGTTCCGCTATTCCCCGCTGCCTCTCTTCTTCTGCTTCTGTGGGATCTATGGTTGTGGCCTGAATGAGGGATGACGTTGGTCCATCATTACTGAACTTGTTCATGGTCAACTATATCTTACAGCATATGTCCCGGAGTGGGAACAACTTCACACATTTTAGCTCCATAAGGCATGATTATACACAAATTGCATCCGATTGGTTTAAACCAAGAATTAGTTGCCTTCATAGGGGCCAGTCGAGAGTAATTTTCTTGCTCTTGACATTGGCATATGAATTGAAATGCTTTTGGTACAAGCGGTCTTTTCTACTCAGCCAATTCGTTATCTCTTCATCAGGAACCACCATTCTCCTTGTCCATGTCGATTATTTTGTTTCTTCTTGAACGGGCTTCACGTTTTGTCTTTTTAGTTAGTTCATACTTTGTTAATCGCTATCGCATCTGTGGCAGTTAGCGTTCACCATAGCTCGTTGCCTCTTCTGCTCTTTGGATCTATGGTTGTGGTTGAAGGATGGATATTTGTGGGTCCATCATTACCGTAATTGTTGGTGTCAACAATATCTACATAGCAATTAACAAACTAACGTATTTTAGCTCCATCAGGTATGAATTATTCACACCGTTATCGTTCATTTCTATATAACAAAAACATTCAACATTTTAGCTGAATGCCTATTATTATTATGTCCTTGCATTCATTGCATTCATCTAAAGTGCACCTTTAACAACAAACGTGGCGTGCTTTGTAGTTGGTAGAGTGCAGAAGACTATTTTCGCGCCTCTTGGGGTATTAAACTGATGGTCGAGCTTCTTCCGTATGATAAAGTCTTGCACTGGAGACGCTTCTTAAGTAGTTCATCTTTCTTCTCTTATCCATCTTGCCATATCGCTCCCTGTTAGCACGTTGCCTCTTGCATTGTTTCGCATGCTGTAGGTTCCTCTCCATTAGTATGGTCGACGGCACTAAAAAAATACACAATGTAGTTAGCTTTTACATGCGTCAGATGGTACACTTACACATTATATGAGTCAATGTTACGTTGTGTCATGCTTACCTGTGTTGGACAGGTCTTTTAAAGGAGTACAGTTCGACTGGATGGTGGTCCGGAGAATTCCCATCTGCAAGAAAAACAAAACATAGGATTCTTAAATGATTTAGAGATGCACTTAAACATTCCCCCCATAACCCAAAGGCGCCGCTTGCCTCTATATTTTTCATCTTTCTCTCCTAGTTTATAATTATATCCTGTAACTCACAATAAATTTCTGTTTTTGATATATTGGTAACGTTATATTTTGAACGATTTATCTTTGTACGACTAATTTTATACTCAACGGTATTTTTCTAACCGCTATTTGTTAATAGGTAAATTCAAACATCTAATTTTGTAACGCATTTTTTCACAATATTTCATTATAGATTAAATAATCAACCATGTAATTAATACAGATGTGCAACAAGATATTGATTAACAGTACAGCCTCCCAAGTCGAAGTTGGCGTCGCCGGTCGAACTGCCTTCCTTTGTCGTACAACAGCTCGTACCATGCGCTCCGTATGGACCATCGAGCTGGGCCTAGCGTTGCACGATAAGTGGCTAGCTCATAAGCCTGCTGATTGTTTGGCTCGAAGACAATATGGCTCTCGTATATTGTTTTCAAACCCCTACATACAACATTTAAAAACAATCTAAATGTTACATTACATCTGCATGCATCAAAGTATAGAAAAGTCACATTTACACAAGGACGCACCTTCCGCCGTGCTGACCTCAAGGAGGGTGGCAGCTAAAGTCCATATTTCCCGTTCCGCACGTCGCCACCGTGTCATGTGGCGTGCCACATGTTGGTCCAGACGCGAAGAAAGATGAACCTCCCCGCCTGGTTAAGTAATAGAACTTCAGCCCACAGTTAATCAGAAGTAGTAGAAATATGAGGTTATTTTATCAAACCTAATGTTCATCAGAGTGACATCTCAGGCATGGCGTGCTATGCTGGAATGACCCTTGGTACATTACGGGCCGACATGCACCACCATCCAATGACATCTAGAAAATATACGCATGAGAAAATAACTTCAAAGTCTGAAATGGCATAAAGGCTGAATCAGTAAAATATAAAATAATATGCACTAGCGAGCATGTTGTTTCTCAGTCTGTTCACATCCACGAAATTCATGAATTGCGGAGGCAGCCTAGGGACGAAAATGTTAGGCCCAGCAAGACGAATTTCGGTATGAGCGTGCAGGACGACGTAATAGCCGTGCTGGTATGGTCAATGCAATTGGTGGTGGCATGTCAGCCATTTCGAACCCCACATTCCTGAATAAGTATACCTCGCCGGTCCATAGGCTATCGTTGAAACGATATGCTCTTGCTGCTCATACGCTACTTCTGCCTCCATTTTGCCCCCCTTCAAAAGAATACCATTCTTTAATATTTGTGAACTCACTAATTCCTGTGAGAATCTGAAAATAAAAAAACAGAAGGACTTGCTATGCTTATGTTTGCATTAGTGCTCCAAGCTGCTAGGGTCTTAGTGCAGCACTACGCATCGTGTTTCCCAGTTTATACCTATGTGATGCTATTTTCAGACATTAGCAGCTTCATCCTCTGAGAAAGAGGATGCAGTATGATTATGCATGGTTGAATATGTGATCTTCATTCATTATTTAGTTTTCTCTTCACTCATCACACCCTTTCCTTCTTTGTTCAGGGAATGGATATGTCGCTTTCAAAGCTTAACAATGGTGAATGGTAATATATTTCCGGAAGGAAGTTGTTCAAGGATGGAGGCAAGACCATTGCTCCTGCCAAGAGAGGTGTTGGCTTGTGTACTTCAGAACACACACACGTGCGCATGCATGTATTTAGTGATCATGATGGTGAAGTTTACATTTTTCACTATCATCTTGGTAGTTTGATGCAACACAAATCAATCTTCTCTTGCTTGCAGTAATGTAAGTATTTGTTCCTAGGTCGATGAAGATGGAAACCAGTGATGATGGTTGCATGGACCCCGACGTTCACCAGCTTCTCACATGTGGAATGGAAGAGCCATCCAGCGGTTATGCTAAGTGTCTTTCATTATTCTTATGGTTAGGAAAATATGTTGATCACCCCATGGTTATGTTGTGAAAACAGCAGAGCAAACTCTGATATTGTTTCTGGCCACCAACACAAATCTTAATCAGATTGATGATACTTCTAGTAAATATACTTTTTTCAGAATCCTAGTAAATATTCATTTGAACAAGGACACAGTAAATAAAGAATAAAGAGATACTGATGTAGCTCCATAATGCCCTCAGCTCTTTGCTTTTATATACGGTATACAAATATTTGAGTTGGGTAAAGTACTGATTTTGCCCATACTTACAGATGTTGTTATCTGTTAATTTTCTCTATGCTTCTTATTATACATTGCATCAGTTTCAGTTAACGGTTAAATGGTTATAATACATTTCACTGGTCATCTTTCAACGATGAATGTCAGATAGACTATATTCACTACTGGTGCATAGTGTTAGTGGAGGAAGTTGTAGCAAGTAGCCAAGGCGTAAGCAGAAAGTGGAGCTAAAGGATTCAAAGATCATTGTGGTAATTTCTTCATCTATCCTATTTTCCTTTCCTTTCTTTTTGCAGTCCATAACTCCTAAAACCCTGTCTAAATTCTTCATTTCTGCCTAAATGCCAGGACTTAATATTTTACATATTAGATGCATGCAGGAAATACTTGCTGAGTAGTGAGTTATGGTAAGGGCTAGGCTATATGAAAAGAATATTCTCACAGCTAGGTCGGCGAGGATGGCATGGTAGATTACATCTCCACTTCTAGTTTCTTGATTCGACCTCGAAGAATTTTTGCCGTTGTCTCCCAGGACCTACTGTATATGTGCATGGTTTCAACATCGTGGAATCTAACATCCCTGCTTTGGTTAAAGGAGAAACATGAAAAATAAATCACATACACATAGGCATCTGGCAACATGATTTGATTAACAAAACACTTCGATGCAGGAAATGGGACAAATTGCCTGTTGATCGGAGGAGGCCAGACGACGGGAGCCGGGACCGGTGGTGGTGCCATCACCCTCTTCGAGCCGGGAAGACTGAGACTGTATTGGGTGGCCAGGGCTTTAGCTTGAAGTAAAACACAGGAAAGGGGTCGCCAGGGCTTTAGCTAGAAGTACACCTTATATGCCATGGGTCAGGCGGGAAGTACACCTTATATATATATGCCAAACGATTGTAATTTTGGTTTTGGCGCCTTCTTATTTTGGTATATGGTATGGTGATTGATTATTTTGATATGGTGATTGATTATTGCTGTGTGTTTTGATTGATATGGTGTGTGAAAAAAGGAAGGTTATGTGTATGTGGTTAGGAGGGATGGCGGACGAAGAAGTGGCAGAGTGCCTATGTGTATGTGTTATTACGGTGATTGATATGGTGTGTGAAAAGGAAGGTTATGTGTATGTGTTAGGAGGGATGGCGGACGAAGAATGGGCAGAGTGCCTATGTGTATGTGTTATTACGTGATTGATATGGTGATTGATATGGTGTTTTGATTTACGGTGATTGATGTGGTGTGTGAAAAAAGGAAGGCCATGTGTATGTGTTATTACGGTGCTGACTACGTGCTGACGTGCGAGAGGGGTGGGCGGACGAAGCATGGGCAGAGTGGCAGGAAAGGGAACCTTAAGGATTTTTTAAGTAGTAGAGATACTTGTTCAACAAGGCGATCGAGTCCTTAGTCCAGAGATCTGACCGCCGCATGAGACGAAGCTTCCTTGCCGGGGTTGCCAAGGTGTTCAGTAATTTCATATGTACTAGTAAGCGTGCACGTGCAACGCACGTCTCAACTAATTATAACCATAAAAAGTTATAAATTATACTCCCTCTGTCTATCAATCTAAGGCGTATTTCTCTCACGCTCAAGACCAATATAGGCACGAGACGTCCTAAACTACCCCTATTAATTGCGCTCATCACGTGAGTACTCCCGATTTAGCACGCGCCGCAGTCAGTTGCGATCGCCAATGGAACAAGCATGCATGCATGGCAAATGAATTGCTTGGCGATTTACATGCAAATCTGACGCACGAGTAGACACATTTTCGCTACAAAAACAGACAGCGAGTAGCCAAAATTTCCCTTCCAAATCTGATACACGATTAGCGAAAATTTCCCTTTCAAATCTCACGTGTGATTAGCGAAAAGCAAGCGCCAAAACACTCAACCCATTCTTCAATCTTTTCCTTCATGGCAGCCTCCTCGTCGCCTTCGTCTTCAGCTAGGGAATCCGCAAACTCGCCATCGCTGTGATCCGCGAACTCGCCATCGCTGTGATCCGCGAACTCGCCATCGCTGCGCTCACGACTCACCGTCCAGTGAGTCAACATCATCGTCACCGAAGTCCACGGTGCCGTTGCCGCGCTCTACGATGCCATCGCCGAATTCCACGACGTCGTTGCCGCGCTCTCGCAACACTGTCCAGCGAGTCCATGATGCCGTTGCCGTGCTCTGTGAACTCGCCGTCGCTGCGCTCCATGAACTCGCCGTGGCCGAGCTCCTCGGTGGTGGTCCAAGCCATCTATTGCTAAGTGCATATCTCCCTGTTCTCTCTTCCATCTGCATATTAGAGATGCAATTAATTTCCCATACCCGAAGCGATTGCGTGCATGCCTGCCTCTGTCGATCAATGTGAGGGAAGGGCAAGGGAGGGGCGACGGGGGGCAAGAACAGAAAAATGGCTTCAAATTTACATCCATCTCTGAAGCGCGCCTTATAATGATGGACAAATCCAAAAACATTAGGCTGTCCTGGACTTCATACTTAGATATCTCATCTCACGTGATGCATCACTTGGGTTCTAATTATCCAGATTTGAGACTCTATTTAGTAGGTATTGTACCATTTGCTCAATCTCCCAAGTGCTTTTCTTATCTGAGATGAGATTGCAGCAACAACACTTTATTGTGCTAATTTGCAATCAGCCAAGTCACGTAATAATACAAAAGAGAAAGGTAGAAATCATTCAAACTTGATAGAGACTATGAGTGCACATATCCTCACATCCATATATATTAGCTAGGCATGGGAAGTACGTAGATTAGTACATAGCCTTCCACCTTTGGAATCACGTGTAAATTAGAACCACATATGTATACTTCCAAGTCATTCCAAATGCATGTTTATGAGCTAATGTGGTATAGAGAATCAAACATCATCATGATTCTTCATGTTACCTTGCTTGGAACTTCTAAGATTTGGTCGCATACCAATCTGCCAGGAGCCACGACCTCCTCATCTCTATACCGCACCTTTTTGTGTGTATTTTTACCTTGCACCAAAAACTTCTTTTGCAGGCAAAGAGAATGGTGCCACATCGGCCAAGAAAAGCAACAAAAAGAATTCTAGAGCTAAGGTTGATGGTGACTCAATGGATCTTGATAATCCTGCCAATACCGGTGTAGCAGAAGCTAAACCCAAGACAGAGAAGAAGTTGGCTGATGTGTACTATCTGCTGTCCAGCCATGAGTGTATTATAACCAGTAATTCAAACTATTGATATATATCATTATTTTGATTAGTTGATTTGAAGTTCTACCTTTCCGTATTCTTGTACTATATTCTACGGATTTGATTTGCCTCAAAGTATTCTACTCCTGTTTGATGAGAAGATGTGTAATTAACTTACTAATCTTAATTAATACGTGTAATCCATGTGGTCAGCTCAATGAATGATTTAATCCTCTTATTAGTAATGCCCAAATCATGGCTACGGCTTGGGTTTCTTGATGATCATGGCTAGCACTGCCATTGCCATGTCGATACCTATTGGATCGGCTCATTGTTCCTTTGTCATATTCATGTAAAATGCCTCGTCTCCATTTGCTTAGTCAAGAGCTGCCTATGATACTGTACAATTAGGAACATGTACAATTTGCTGAATCATTCTCTGCCTACAACATTAATATTTCTACTCAAACAAATCTTTTAACGAAAATGCATATTCCTCAAAATAAATCAAAACATTCAGCATGCACGACAACTCTTCCTGCAAGTGCCATAGTAGTCTGGACTGCCTATCATAAAGATTGGATTCCAACTGAACCTACCATCTTCATCTATGCAATCCTCCTCAGATACCAGTGAAGATTTTGACCAATCAATCTTGCTTACATGGATATGCTTTATGGCAAACCATTTCTCACCCTCAGGGAAAGAACACACCTCATATTGACTATCTTTGTCGGTGACTCCATCAGCCTTAATTTGAAAGTAGAATCGCATTGCCCTTGATAGGTTTTCACTGCATAACTAGGTACATTGCAAGAGAGATGTGTACGAAGTAATAAGTTGCCATCTCTAATCGTATTTCTACCAGCAAGTAATTGCCATCTGATATATGTATCAGTGTACCTTCTATTAATTTTCTTTAGCTCATTTCACACAAGAAAAGCTCATAAAAAATCAACAGCTCTGACAGTTTATTCTTCTTTTTTGGAATTTCAGATCAAGATTCAGCTCACTCTGCACGGAAGCCTTCCTCGAGTGAGCCAGAAAAGAACAGTCTACTGTTGCCACACCTGATCAAGCCAAGGCGTCACAAATAATCTTTGGTCAACAAGACATAGTGCCTGCACTTAACAGGACGAAAAATCCATCTTCAGATTCACAACATACTTCACAGAAACTTCAGGAAAAATTAGAGGATGATACTAACAATCTACGTGAATACTTTTCTTAAAACCAAGAGTTTTCTACATAATTTAGATGAGTTTTTATATTTTTTTTCCTAAATGTAAAAGTACTTTTTATTGTTTGACCAGTTGAGGCTAGAAAATGTAAAAGCAGGAAGGAAGGG
>JAGXJF010000210.1:0-28710 GCA_019208055.1 Stipa capillata
TCACATAAGGAAAGACCAGAGACTGATGAGGCATGATCTCAATGCTATCTTCAACATGGTTCTAGTGTCACCAAGAGCTGACAGGGAAGCTCAAAAAAGATCTTGGGTGCTCCTGAAGAAACACTACACTGAAGCTGAACTGGCTGCACAGGGTATCAAAGAAACCTACTCCTGGTGTGATCAACCACTTTCTTCACTACACTACCGAGTCACCCCAACTGCTTCTGCTTCAACCATTCAGCCAGATCCTCGACGCTCGCCTCACGCTGAAGACTCTGCTACATCGCCTCCTCAAGCTCAAGCTCCTACAGCCCCAATTCCTCAAGCTTCGCCCTGTGCCTCTGCCTCCGGTGGTTCTTCCGGTGCCTAGATCGTGTCTCTTCGTCCTTTTTGGTTTCCTTGATGCCAAAGAGGGAGAGAATCAGAAGGAAATCAGAGGAGTGATCAGGAGGAAAGGGGGAGAGGTCAAAAGAGTTAGGAAGGCTAGGATTAGAAGAGTTACAAACCTTGATTTTTTATTCGATGATTCTTGTATTGGTTTGTAAACTCTATATGGTGATCTTGTGTTGTTTGCAACATTTCCTAGACATGTTTCTCTTAGTTTTCACTATATGCATGTCTATATATCTAAGATCACTTCTTGTGCATTGTGCTGTTAATGTTTATTCTTATACAATGCATTCCCACGGTTTCCAAGATATAGGGGGAGCTCCTCAAATTACCTCAACATGTGCACTTGCATTCAAAGCTATTTTCAAATAGTGCACATATTTAGGGGGAGCTATCTCTACATCATGAAACTCAAAAACACAAACTTTAATATCCAATTTGAAGCTTTAATCGTGTTGTCATCAATCATCAAAAGGGGAAGATTGAAAGTGCATCTAGTGCCCCCTAGTGGGTTTTGATGATTAATGACAAACGATTAAGGGACTAATGGTTTACTGAGTGTTTACAGGTGATGTGGATATCACCTGCACCAAGGATGAAGACCCCACAACTCACTCAAGCTCACCAAGTCCACCTCCAAAACCAAGTGGTCCAATGACAATAGCTCGAGCTAAGGCTATACAACATGAGGTGACTCTATTCCTTGATACATCTCCAATTGACTTGAGCTTGAATGGTATGCTACCTGATGCTTCGACTCTATGCTTGCTCAGGTATGAAGGGTCAACGAAGTGGAGCGAAGCCAAGTGGAGGAAGAGCCCGGGCTGCCTGGAATATGTGTCTGGACATTCCGGAGGCACTGGCCCAGATACTCCGGATGCACAAGCCAAAGAGCTCCTCTCGGGAAGGTACCCGGACACTCCGGTACCTATCCCGAACATTCCGGAGGGGTACCCGAGAGCATCGTGTTCCAGCTCCACACCCGAACATTCTGGGCATTAGCCCTGGAGTCTCCGGACATCCTCTACCTGGAGTGTCAGCTCGAATCCTCCGAACGTACATTGATCAACACGTCCGAACATTCCGGGTAAGGTACCCCGGAATGTCCGGGCGCACTGTCTACACACAGTAACGGACCGAGGCCCATGTAACGAGTTGGCTTATCCTTCAAGGGTTACAGGGTTAGAACTATAAATACCCGTACCCAAACCCTAATTAGGGGTAGACTTGTTTTTTAAATATAGTTGAGCTTTGCTCCTAATCTAGGGTTTAATCCCTCTAGATTTGGAGTTCCACCCTAGGCCTTTGTGAGAACCCTAATTCTTGCGTTAGTCGAGAGAGGCGTGAGGTGGGGTCAGATCAACTCGCGATGCTGAGTTGATCCGAACCTATCGAGCTACGTTGAGAGTTTAGTCGAGAGGGAGAGAAAGTTGTTGTGCATTCGCATGTCATGTGCATTACTCATCGCATTTAGTATTCATACGCGTTCGAAATGAATATTATTAAAATTGAAACTTTATTGATCTAATAAATATTACAAGAGTTAAGGATACAACACTGTTACAAAGGAATAGAGAAAAAGGAAAATGGAAATTACATATTTCAATGTTTCTATCTATACAAGATCTAAATCTAATTCTTGAATCTTCAAGTCTTCAAATCTTTAGGTCTTGGGTTCTAGCGAAGCACCGAGAGCCGAAGGGGGAAGCCCTTCAGGAATGTTGGCGGTCATCTAGGGTCATCGAGTATGGGCACTCGAGACCGTTGGGAATCGTGCCGTTGCTGTGGGAGGCAAAAGGTTTTTGAAAATGATATTTCAAAATATGTGTGGTCTTATCGGCACAGTTCCGCCGACATTCGCAGGGTTAATTGCGGGGGTAAAATAGTGCCGACGACCTAAAATAATTTCTAGTTTTGGAAATAGTTTTACAAAATGTTTTTGTTTCTGAAAATGTCCGAGGGCCACGTGGCTAAGACCCTCATCGGACAAACATAACATTTTATATTAGGGATAAAAGAGGTGAGAAGAATATTTAAAATAATTTTATTTACCCTAAAACTAAATTGCCTCCATGATTTTTGTTTGAAAAGAAATCATTTTTAGAAAACCAAATAAATGGATAAGGCAACTGTCATCTCAGTCTATCCGCAGCCACAAATAATCACCAAATGAATATATAGATCAGATAGGTATCAACCCATCGAGACCATCATCCAGCAGCCAACAAGAATCATCTCAAGTCCAATAGCTTAGCTTGCAAGGCAGCCAAAATAAAGTAAATATCTCATATAGTTATCCAGCATGAGAAATTCCAGCAAAGGCAACAGCTCGTGGCCAGTAAGTAGGAGGTGGCCGTACTCAGGTACTGGAGGTGCTAATAGAGACCACCAGTGAGAGCAAAGAGAGAGCAAAAACATGAGCCATTGAGAAGGCAAGCCTCAGGAGGTCCAAAGGAACCCAGAGGTAGGAGGAGGAAGAGCTCATCAAGAACAGCAAGGTGCTCGTAGGAGAAGAAGGACATCAGGAGCATCAAGATGAGAAGGTCACCACGGCTAGGAGGAGAAGTCACCAAGACCTGAAAAGGAAGGGTTCAGGAGGAGAGGAGCAGTAGCTGAGCAAGAAATAGGAGGCAGGCATCGGCCAGCTCAGGAGCAACCTCAGCAGACTGTAGGAGCTGGTTTACTACTGTTCCATCCAGCACAAGGTAAAAACCTTGGAAAGCTTACAACCCTGCATATATACATGCATTTTAGCATGACAATAGGGACCCTCAGTTAATTGCTCATCATTGGGTTTTTCTTTTAGGCAACTAGTGCAATGAATCTGTTCTTATCAGATTCTGTTCCAACCTTTTCTCAATTTCTCAGAGAAATCATCATAGCATATGCTAAGGCATCGGGTAGGCAACATGTGTAATATCTGTCCCTCAGCTTAATGAATTGATGAAGACACACATATAAATGGGAGGATCAGAAAACAATTGACTGAAATCAAGTATAGTAATTGTTCTTATCACCTTTCTCGACCTCTTTTAGCCATCACTGAAATGCACAAATAATCTAAATGACCAGTATAGCAAATTTGTTCTGATCAGATTGTCGAACTCCAAACCTTTCTCAAGTTCTTTTTAGAAAACATCACAATAAATCAAGGCAACTATTAGGCAACTTTCCATAGTATCTGTTCTTATCAATTTTCAACGATTGCCTTAGAAACATCATTACTAACTCAGCTAAGAAACAAGTGCAATAACTGTTCTTGACAATCTGAGTAAGCAAGCGTATATACATATATCACTGCCGTTCAAGCGAAATCAAGATTAAATTGGTATCTGTTCTTACCAAACCCGAAGAACCAGCACATCTTCTTTTCCAATTAGAGCAATCACAGAATCAACCTCACAATTTCTAATTGGTTTAATCAATCAATGAGGAACCCTAGAATTGGGGGAATAGAAGGAGAGGGGATAAGGAGACTTACCGAAGAGGAGAGGCTAGTGTCAAGGGGAGCCACGGCACGCCACCATCGGGAGGCGAGCGCGGCGGAGCACCACCAGCGGTGGGGCTGCGACGCCAGCCGCAACCACCCCGGGCGGCGGCCGAGGCGAGGTGTTGGGCGGAGCAAGGGCCGGTGACCTAAGCCGAGTCCTAGGCTCTTGGCGGCGGTGCAGTTACCCGAGGGAGGCGGCGCGAAGAGCCCGAGCCCTAGGCTCGCGGCGACATCGGCGGCGTCAGACCAGGACGGTGGTGCAAGGGGAGCTGAGAGGGGCAGTGTCGAGAGGAGAGAGGAGCCAGAGAAGGCGATGGGGCACCGCCCTAGGCGGCGGCGAGTAACCGGAGGCGGAGAAAAAGGGCGACTGCGGTGGAAAGGGCACCGGCGGCGCACGGGTCAGGAGAGAGAGGTAGAGAGATTAGAGAGAAGAGGATGGAAAGGGCACCGGTTTGGGCCACAAAAGGGGGCCGGCCGGAGAAAGGTTAGAGAAGAATAAAATGAAATGAAAATGAAAATGAAAGGGAGTAATGGAGAAAAAGAAAAGAAAAGAGAGAGAAGTAAACAAATAACATAAAGAGTTTAAAAGAATGAATATATTAAAATTGTATATATTCACATATGAACAAGTATATACAGAAATATATCAAAATTTTGGAACCTTAATAGTTACCTAACCTAAGGCAATTTCTTGAAAAAGGAGCTAACCTATTTAAAATTCTAAGTTTCTCTCTAAATGGAGTAAAGAGGTATTATTCTTTTCTAAGGAAGTTGAACTTTAAGTTAATTCCTAAAAATCTCAATCTAATATCTAGGCTAACTAAAAGAGTTTGAGAGAAAAATATTAAGCTTTAAGTGAATCTAAATCAAATGTTAAATTGATTAGGGCTTGATTACTTCTCTAATTGACTTTAAATGCATAGGATGTCATGTCATTTGCATTCATATTTGGAACCTTTTGAATTAGTCCTTATCGGACTTTATTGCTTTTCTTCAGAAGCCGGAGTTCAGCAAGCAGAACCGTCGAACTCCACTACCTATCCGTTACCAGGCAAGTCCAGTTTCTTGTTCATGTCCGTTGAGAATGATTTACAAAACTTCCCTCTTGTCTATAACATGCACAAAAATCTATTTTCTATAAGATGAATCAACTGTTGTTTTGTTTTGGATCGCCGGTTCTTGGGCGATAGCATGGTGGGTGGTGAAATCCTGGTATGGGTGCCGGAGGCACATTGGGAAGGCGGATTTCATCACACGGGGATGTTTCATATAAGGTTAATGCAACCAATGATCGAATGTGCTTAAGGGCCGTAGCGACCGTGCATAACACATACCCTGTATGGGCGGGGCTGAGCTAAAGTACCATTTACCCTAGGTTTATACTCCCCCGGGAAAGTAGGATCTGGGTAGTTGGACACTGTGAGTATCAACTACCGAGAATGGCTGAACGCTGTGAGTATCAACCATAGAACGTTGGACGTTTGAGTACCAACATGGGGCTGGTAGTCCTTGCCCGTAGTGCAGGACTGCGACGCGGAGTATAACCGAGCGGGCGGTGAAACGGCTCTGTGATTTGACGGTCTGGTTGTGCATGTGACGACATGAACTCCATGACTATTGATCGTTTATGGGTACAGTTGTGCACCTCTGCAGAGTGTATTGAATCGTGGCATTGTCACTCCGTGTTCCCGGTTGGAACTGCGAACCCGGCAAGAAAGGGATTCATCGGGAATCCTAGGAGCTTGTGAGACAGGAGATCATTAGTCTCTTAAATTAAAACTTGACTCCCTTACCTTACAAAACTGCATTACTTTTGGAGCACATCGCTGTTCTTAGTAGTTAGTGCATCAAACACCTCTTTGCTATTCCTGGACTTGTTGAGTACCTTTTGTACTCATCCCTCTATCTAATTCCTTTGAGTAGACTGTGAGCCAACAACGGAGGAGGAGGTAGTCTACGTCAAGGTCGACGAAGAAGTTCCCGAGGAGCAGGCGACGACGAAGGAGGACGAAGGCGTCAACTACTACGTCGAGTTCTGCGACAAAGACAACGCCGAGTAGAGTAGTAGGTCGTAAGAGTGGTTAGGTGTAGTTAAGACTTTTGCTGTAACTAAACAATAACGGTTTTAAATTCCCCGTAGTTTTGGGAATGTGTTGTAAGACTTATGTTGTATTTCGAGTTTGTAAATTATGTTTGTAACATATGGAATGCTGCAATGCTTCTGTCGTGCTACTCTGTGAGATATGTACAGTCGAGAAGTCACTTCGTCTGTGCGTATCGCCACAGCCTTGCTTTCCCCTTGTGGATTGTACGGATCGATGCGTACCTCCTAGTGGTAAACGTGGCATTGATCAAGAGGAATTGTTGATTTGGTTCCTAGTTCCCAGAGGCTTTCCCATTGGGGTTTGTTGTTGGGGTGGGTTTCCATTTAGGCTTTCCTAATTACCCAATCCAATCCAATCCGTGAAGATCGGGAGCCACCATATCAACCTGGTATCAAAGCTCTAGGTTGACACAGTTTGGATTTGTATTCCCTCCTTTCTCTACCCCCAATTTTTAGTTTTGTTTTGGTTTTTCTTGCCTATTTCAAAAACCCCACAAAAAGAGCCCGATTTGAAATCTAGATGTAATTCGGAGCTTTGAGTGAGTTTTGGTTGGTTTTGATCCATTAGATCTTTGCTATACTTGTTGATCTAACCTTCTATTGCATTACCTTGGCCTATTTTCCAAATCTCCTCTCCGATTTGTTATTTTTCGGTCCGCCCCTGTTTAGATCTAGAACTTCCCGCACACCCGGAGTATCTGGACCACGTACCCCGGAGTCTCTAGCCTATCACAGCGGAAGATTTCAGTGCTCTCGGGACGTACCCCGGAGTATCCGGATCCTATACCCCAGAATCTCCGGCCTACCCCTGAGTATCCAGACAAGCTTATCCGGAATCTCCGGATAGTCCAATTCCACGCTGCAGCAAACCTCGTTTCGGTCGCAAATTTTGCCTCCGGCCTTCGTTTGGGGTGATCTTGGACTCGTTGCGAAGATAACGACAAGCTCTAGGTCATCTGCACCTACACCAATCTCCCCAAGCAAGGTATAATCATCGAAACCCACCTTTCTTGCCCTTTTCCTTGTGAGCCAACTTCTACCTTTGCGAAAACTTTGATCCTATTAAGACTAGCTCTTTGATGATTGCTAGGGCCTTGTACACTCGTACTATCTAGAATACTCTTGTTTCTGGCAATTTGTAATTGATAGTCTTGTAAGAACTTGGCACAAAGAAAAGAGGAAGAGAAAAATATTAAAAAAAGAGAGAGATCAAAAGAAAAAGACAAAAAAAGAAGAAGAAAGAAAGTGCCTTATTTTTTGTAGGAAAACGCAAAGCTTAGAAGGAAACATAAGGTAGAGGAGTAGCCGAGTGTGCAAATCTTTCACCCTACTTATTTGCAATCGAGCTAGCATCTTTCCTAACATTTGGGCAACAAGAGCTTCTAGTCTTCGTTAGGCAAAGTCTTGTGATAGCTCATTTCTTGGTTGCACAAATCACATTATCTTTGTGTGTGAGTTGTCTTGTGCTTCGCTTATATCCTTTGAGATCAACTCTTATTGCATTGTTTCTATTGTGGACTATTACTAATTTTTGCAATATCTCATTATCGAACTGCTTAGTGTGTGTGTTGTGCTAATCCTCTCCGAGAACTACTAAAAGCTTTGTTTGAGATAGTGCTTTGGGACTTGGAACTTCTTCAACCTACTCTTGAGGGTCACCTTTACCCTCCATGGCCCTTCGATCCTTCAATCCAAGGGGGCAAGGGCTAGTTTCCGCATATTCCACATATATTTGTACTTTGCTAACCATGTCTATGGAAGGATCACACGGAGCTAGTGGCAGTGAAGACTGTGTGACTTGAGGGCGACACTTGGCCCTCCAACAGAGCCTCCTTGACACCGTGGGCAATTTGAGGCACGACATGACCCGACAAATGGAAGCTATGAAGACAAGCATTGTCCAGAAGCAGCAATTGATGAAGAAGAGCCTCTTGATGAGACCGATGCCAAGATGGCGGCATGGCGTGCTCAAGCTTGAGGAACCACAAGACACCGAGCACCTCTCATTTTGTCAAGAGCCTGAGCTCCAACTCATGGGCCACACAATCAAGGGCAATCAAGGAGGCACCATGGGCGTGATGAGAATGAAGGAAGTGCATCAGAAGGAGGTTCAAGCTTTCATCAACCAAGTGAACCAAGACATCAAAGACGTCCAGATAGAGACCCAGGGTTCTGAAGGCGGAATTACCATGATGAAGGTACAGACCATCGGCAGAGGGGTCAACAAGGAGATGGGGAGGAAAAGTTTGGCAAGCTCAAGTTCACAATGCCCAAGTTCTTCGATGATGCTATTGATCCCAAAGAGTACCTCACATGGAAGCTCAAAGTGAACAAGGTCTTTCGGATGCACAATTACTCCGAAGAGAAGAAGGTTGCCATGGCCTCCCTTGAGTTCGATGGATATGTACTCATTTGGTGGGAACAAGTGCAAAATCAATGAGGCAACCATGGGGAACCACCTTGATGATGGCATGGCACCCGGGTATCATCAGGGAGGACGAATCCGGCCTTCCGGCCACGGGATGGGCCGGGCCGACCACTCGGAGTCCGACTCCAACACGGGGGCGCCTCATCAGCGTGGAGTACAAGACAAGGACTAATACCTGTCCGGCATACCCGGAATCAGTTCTAACAAGTTAGGAAATCAATCTGTTAACCGATTGGGACTCTTGTAACCCTACCCCGGTCGCCTATATAAGGCCTGGAAGGGGACCTCCGATCAGTAAGCCTTCCAGTATTATCTAGGTCATAGACAATCTCCATTGTTTCCAAGTCCAAGCAACCTCGAGATCGAATCTCTAGGGCTTGTGGCACTCGGGATACAAGCTATACCAGCCACCAAACACAGGACGTAGGGTATTACCTCTCCGTGAGGGCCTGAACCTGTCTAAATCCTGTCTCCCGTGTGCACCCATCCTGATTTGCTGTGCTCACGCCGCCCCATAATTAGTATTGCCGGAATAATACTCCGACAGTTGGCGCGCCAGGTAGGGGGCCGTGCGCATAGATCTATCTACACGAATCGGGATGGGTTTCATCAACTGCAACAACGTCTTCGTCCCGGGAAGCATCATGAGATTCGCTTTCGTGAACGCTGTCCCGGACCCCGGCCAACTTTTCCAATTCAGAATGTTGAACTTCATCGCCGACAAGATCGGCCAGCTCCACCTCTGCTACTCGGCGACGTCCCGATCGGCAGAGGCCCCACCAGCTTTTCAGCACGGGCCTCCTCCTGAGCCCGCGCCTTTGGTCCCTCTCCCTAGGGAAGAGGCTGCGCCAAAACCGGATCTATTTGCTGCGTGCGAGTTCGCACTCGGGTCCCGACTGGTGGGGGCTATTGACTCTCTCCTCCCCGTCCTCGAGTGTGACTCGGACGATTATGAGAGCTCTGGTAGCCACCATCCGTCCCGGGAAGTCTTCATGGCCGACGCCGACTTGCCAGACGACGGCGATGGCCGAGCGGTCCCCATCGTGGAACAAACGCCGGCTGAGCTCGAAGCCACCCGACTCCGACTCCTTGCCAAGGAGGAAGAGTTGATCAAGCAACAGACTCGGCTCACTCGCCAGTGTGACGATCAACGGCGTAATGATGACATGAGGGCGCGTGGACGCCAAGTCCATAATGAGCTCCGCATGCGCGAGAGGGACGGGGTCCCGATATTTCCGCTCCCGAGTCACAACATCGTCGCGGCCACGATGGCGGCACGCGCCATTGAAATTCCCGAGGGCAACCCGGGAACACGACGAACTTCGGCGACTCCGCGTTCTGCTGGAGGAAACTGCCCTCCAACAGGCTGAAGCTTCAGAAGGTCGCACCAGCTCCTCAGCAGGTGCAAGGAGTCGGCGCTCCACTCCTCCAAAAAGCCCACCAACCATGGGTGGACGACGAGCAAGCCCCGACCGACATCAGCCGGCCGGAGCGGTTCATGAGCGACTCGGTCCTAATCGAGACGCCCGAGGCACCATAGTCGCCAGAAACCGCGCCCGTCAAGAAGAGGACAAAAACGCTCGTCAAGCTGCACCGGTCCGCGATCGACTCGCACCAAGGAACCCCGCAGAAGTTGAAAGAAGCGCTCATCACGGTTCCAAGAGAGATGATCGTGGTAGCCACCGCAACGACAGCGGCGCCACCAGCCGGGGACGTTCTCCGACTCCTCCGGCATGGGATATTCAGGGTCCGAAAGCATTCGGTCCCCATATCCGCAGCGTCATCTTCCCGTCACGATTCCGAGTCACCGGCATCGACAAGTACACGGGTGAGACTCGACCGGACATTTGGCTGGCCGACTACCACACGGCGTGCAGAACCAATGGTGGGAACGACTACGTCGCGATCCATTATTTGCCGCTGTTCCTGGCCGACTCGGCACGAGCCTGGCTCACCAGCTTACCTCCGGGTTGCATCCAGACATGGAGCGACCTCGAGACCCTCTTTGTGAACAACTTCCAGGGCACTTACAACCGGCCCGGGAACGCGTGGGATCTCCACAGTTGTACCCAAGAGGAGGATGAGACTCTCCGAGAGTACATCCAGCATTTCTCCAAGAAGAAAAATTCCTTACCTGAGGTCCGAGAGGGTGATGTCATCACCGCCTTCTCCAAGGGAGTTCGAAGCACCGACCTCATCCACAAGATAGCGTGCAAGAATCCCCAGACTACGCGTGAGCTTTTTGACATAGCCAATAACTTCGCCACCATCGAAGAGGCTGTCCGCAGTGCTACTCGGGACGACAAGGGAAGAAGCAAGGGCAAGGTGTCCGAGTCACCCAGTCGGGACGCTCAACCCGAGTCGTCTAGGAAGAAGCACCGGAAGCAGTAAAGGCGGAGATCTCGTTGCTGTAGCTGAGCGTGCCCCGCCGCGCCGACCTCAGCGCACCAACGCGACCTTCGAGGAGATGATGAGTCAGCCGTGTCACTTCCACGGGCCCAAGTCCAATCACCTGACACGTGACTGCAATCTCTTGAAGAATCTGAATAAACCCTTCGTCCCCAATCGGGGCAAAAAGGAGCCCCCCAGGATGAAGGTGATGAATTCCCGAAAGAGACCGCCTGCCTGATGATCTTCGGCGGACCCAACGGCTATGAATCCAAGCGCCGCCAGAAGATCACGGATAGAGAGGTCAACGCAGTGGAACTGGCCGTGCCCAAGTACCTGCGATGGTCCGAGTCCATAATTTCATTCGGACGCGCAGATCACCCCGACTACATTCCCCAGCCGGGACGATTCCCCTTGGTGGTAGACCCGATCGTTTGCGGCGTCCGCCTTACCAAGGTCCTCATGGACGGCGGAAGCGGTCTCAACATCCTCTACGTAAAAAATCTTGATGACATGAAGATTGCTCGTTCCGAGATCAAGCTGACTGGTGCCCCCTTCCACGGGGTGGTACCCGGCAAGATGGCGAGTCCACTCGAGCAGGTCAGCCTGCCCGTTACCTTTGGCACTCCCGACAACTTCTGGACCGAGACCCTCACCTTTGAGGTCGTCAACTTCTCAGGATCGTATCATGCCATCTTGGGACGTCCCTGCTACGCCAAATTCATGGCTGTCCCCAGCTATGTCTATTTGAAGCTCAAGATGCCGGGCCCCCACGGTGTAATCACGGTGCAAAGCAGCTTCCAGCACGCCTACACGTGTGACCTGGAAAACTGCAACCTCGCCGCAGCCCAGATCGCCGAGGCCGCGCTTACCGACCTCAAGTCGGCCATGGTTGAAGAAGTGCCCCCGGCCAAGAAGGCTTCGACATCGATATCTTTCCAGCCGGCGCGGGACACCAAGTCAATTCAGCTCGACCCCGAAGACCCCTCGAAGACGACGCAGATCGGGACTGCACTCAGCGATAAATAGAAAAGCGCGCTCGTCAGCTTCCTCCAGAACAACCGGGATATCTTCGCATGGACATCTTTCGACATGCCCGGAGTTCCACGGGAGGCTGCCGAGCACTCTTTGAATGTTCGGTCAGACGCTAAGCCGGTCAAGCAGCGCTTGCGCCGATTCGCTGAGGATAGACGTCAGGCTATAGGAGAAGAATAGCCAAGCTCTTAGCAGCCGGCTTCATTAAAGAAGTGTATCATCCCGACTGGTTAGCGAACCCAGTTTTTGTTCGCAAAAAGAATGGAAAGTGGAGGATGTGTGTTGATTATACTAGCCTTAACAAGGCATGTCCCAAAGACCTTTCACCTTGCCGCACATTGACCAAGTGATTGATTCCACGGCCGGATGTGAAATTTTATGCTTTCTCGACGCTTACTCGGGCTATCACCAGATTAAGATGAAGGAGGATGACGAGATCAAGACATCTTTCATCACTCCATTTGGCGCTTTCTGCTACGTTTCCATGCCTTTCGGCCTCAAGAACGCAGGCGCTACGTACCAACGGTGCATACAGCGTTGCCTTCAGTCGCAGATCGGCTGGAACGTACAAGCCTACGTCGACGATGTGGTGATCAAGTCCCAAAAGAGAGAGATCTCCTGAGTGACTTGGGAGAGACCTTCTCCAACCTTAGAAGATTCAGCATGAAGCTCAACTCTGAAAAGTGTGTATTCGGGGTCCCTTCAGGCAAGCTACTCGGTTTCATCGTTTCCGAGCGAGGAATCGAAGTCAACCCGGAGAAGATCGATGCCATCGTCAAGATGGGCCCACCGAAGAACCTCAAAGACGTCCAGAGGCTGACCGGGTGTATGGCAGCTCTCAGCCGATTCATTTCCCAACTCGGCGAGAAAGCTATGCCCCTTTACAAGCTCATGAAGAAGTCGGAGACCTTCACCTGGATATCCGAGACCCAGGACGCCCTTGACGGCTTGAAGAAGTTCTTAACTACCCCCCGGTGCTGGCGTCTCCCATGCCCAACGAGCCACTGCTTCTCTATGTCGCAGTAACTACTCAGGCAGTTAGCACGGTCTTGGTCGTGGAACGCTCCGAGCCCGGCCATATTCAGAAGGTCCAGCGCCCAGTCTACTTCATCAGTGAAGTCCTCTCCGAGTCCAAAGGCGCAGTACCCTCAGATCCAGAAAATTATCTATGCGGTGTTTATAACGTCACGGAAGCTCGTCCACTACTTCCAGGGCCACCCCATTACGGTGGTCAGCTCCTTCCCGATCTCTGATGTCATCAACAACCGCGATGCCACGGGCAGGATCGCCAAGTGGGCCATGGAGCTCATGGCCTTCAGCATAGTCTATGCTCCCCGCACGGCTATCAAGTCCCAGGCTCTCGCTGACTTCATGACCGAGTGGACAGAGGTTCAATCGCCACCCTCCGTCGTCGACCTCGAGCACTGGACACCCTACTTCGACGGTTCTCTGATGCTTCAGGGCGCGGGGGCTGGTGTTGTGCTTATATCTCCCAAGGGCGAGCGCTTCAACTACGTGTTACAGATCCACTTCTCAGCATCCAACAACGTTGCCGAGTACGAAGCTTTGCTCCACGGTCTTCGCCTTGCGGTTTCACTCGGGATTCGCCGCCTCCTCGCGCGCGGAGACTCGGAACTGGTAGTCCGGCAGGTCATGAAGGACTGGTCGTGTAGAGATCTCTCCATGGAAGCCTACTGCCAAGAAGTGCGCAAGCTCGAAGCCAAGTTCGACGGCCTCGAAATCACCCATGTCTTACGCCGAGACAACGAAACTGCAGACGCACTCGCTAAACTGGGATCCAGTCGGGACATCGTTTCGACTGGAGTGTTCCTCCAGGAGTTGCACGCCCCTTCCATCAAGGCAGACACAACACCCGAGACCGAAGAACAACAAGTCCCAGAGAGTGACACCACTCAGCAGCCTTCAACAGAAGTCCTCGCCATCACTCCCGACTGGACAACACCTTTCATAGACCATCTCTTACGGGACATCCTCCCGCCGGACCAAACCGAGGCTCGCCGCATCGCGCGACACACCAAGGCCTTCGTCATCGTCGATGGCGAGCTCTACAAGAGGAGCACCTCCGAGATCCTCCAACGGTGCATATCCCACGACCAGGGAAAGCAGCTACTACATGATATCCACTCGGGAGTATGTGGACACCATGCGGCGCCCGGGTCACTAGTCGGGAAGGCCTTCCGACAGGGTTTCTATTGGCCGACTGCCGTATCAGACGCGGAACACATTGTCCGTACCTGCGAGGGATGCCAGCACTTCGCCCGGCAGACACACTTGCCGGCTCAGGCTCTCCAAACTATCCCGATCACCTGGCCCATTCGCGGCCTGGGGTCTGGACATGGTCGGCCCTCTCAAGAAGGCTCCCGGGGGCTACACACATCTCTTCGTCGCGGTCGACTAGTTCACCAAGTGGATCGAAGCCAAGCCGGTCGCCACGATAACTGCTGAAAAGGCCGTCGAGTTTGTCCGGGACATTGTCTTCCTTTTCGGCGTACCCAACAGCATTATCACAGATAACGGCACCCAGTTCACCGGGCGAGCTTTTCTCCAATTCTGCGACGACTACAACATCAGCCTCGACTTTGCCGCCGTGGCACACCCACGCACCAACGGGCAAGTCGAGCGGTCCAACGGTTTGATACTACAAGGCCTCAAGCCTCGGATTTTCCAGCGACTGAACAAATTCGCAGGCAAGTGGGCAGCCGAGTTACCATCAGTACTTTGGAGCCTTCGGACCACACCCAACCGGTCAACCGGTTATACACCCTTCTTCATGGTCTTCGGCGCCGAGGCCATCCTCCCGACTGACCTGGAGTACGGGTCCCCACGCGTCCGTGCCTTCAGCGAGGCCGAGTCAGAGGAGGCCAGACAGGACGCTCTCGACCAACTCGAGGAAGCCCGTGAGGTGGCGCTCCTGCGTTCGGCTAAGTACCTGCAGAGCCTACGGCGCTATCACAGCAGACACGTACGTGGCCGCTCGTTCAACGTCGGCGACCTGGTTCTACGCCGAGTCCAATCAAGCAAGGAGCAGCATAAGCTATCACCGCCATGGGAGGGTCCGTACATAGTCGCTGAGGTACTGCGCCCGGGGGCTTACCGACTGAAGGACGGCGATGGCAACATCTTCACCAACGCATGAAACATCGAACAGCTACGTCGTTTCTATGCTTAAGTATTTTATAAACATGAACACATGAATAAAGAGACACCCCTTTTTCATTCGGAAAAATTCTTCCTCCCGACTGACCCGCTACGCCCGTTCGTAGCAGGCACTCGGCAATCGCGCGGTTTTTCCCTGCACTTGTGAACTCTTTTAGTACCATGTATAAAAGCCCGGCGTTAACTCTTTGACTCCAATCGCCGGTTTACGCCACAACCTTACGCTACACGGGACACACGCCCACGGCTAATCCCTACGCAAAGGAGGCTACAACGGATTGGCAAAGCACGGAAACAAACGAGCAGACATGCATGGGAACGAAGTTTCTTCACAAATAAAATAAACTTAGTCATTGATTGAGCACTTTATACACAAGTCACTCGGCATCCCCGAGTGCATGCCAAAGAAAGTCACTCGGGCCTCCCGAGTCCTTACAAAATTCACTCGGGCTTCCCGAGTCCTAACAAAAAGTAACTCGGCACTACCGAGCCGTTCACTACTACTGATATTTTTACAGGCCTGCGCGATCCATAAGGGAGTCGGCCGTCGCCTCGACGATCTTCACCAACTCCAGGGATCTCTTCGTCCGGGACATCGGCGGCGTACCCCTCCCCGATCGCGTCCATGTCCAGCAGTGGATAGTGCGACCGAGCCACTGCCAGAACCCATGGAGGCACCCGTCCGCGCGGCGTCTGACTCTAGTTTCTTCACTTGGTCAGGCGCTTGCGCCAGACGCTCCGCGACTCCCGCCACGGAGTCAGGGGCTGGCTCCTCCAACCAAAGGGCCCCGCAGGCTGCCCGTCCCGCAGTCAGCAATGACTCGGTCATCCCACGGGCCTTCTCTAGGCGTGCCTTAAAAGCTGCAAAGACACAAAGCGGTGAGCAGCGAAGACTCGCGGACCCCGACTCGCTCCAAGGCCGGGTAGAAAGCTTACCAGTTTCAGCCTCGGCGGCTCCCCTCTTCGCCGCTTCGGCAGCCGCTGCTGACTCGGCGGCTCCCTTCTTCGCCGTGTCAGCAGCCGCCGCCGCGTCGGCTGCCTTCCGCTCGAGCTCATCCGCACGGACCTTCTCCGCCGCGAGCATCTCCTCGAGCTGGCGAATCCGGTCCTTCGTGGCGTCAAGCTCTCGGGCGCGGGCCTGCACCGCCTCCAGGTCCCCCTGGAGTTTCTTGGCCTTCTCCTCGGCGGCTGCACAAAGCAACACATGAGCAAGATAGACGGCAACAAAGGACGGCAGAAAGCCACTCGGATTCCTCACCTTGGGTGTGGGCGATCTGCTGCGATAGGCCCGCCTTCAGACCGGTGATCTCCGCCCCGCGCTTGCGGGCCATATCCTCCGCCGACTGCCGGCTCGCGGCCATCTTGTCCCACTCGGCCTTCCGTAGATCGAGTCGGTCAAGGACCGAGAGTCGGTCCTGCATAAACGCAGTCTTGTGTTGCGACCGCTGATTCAGATTTCTGCAAAAAAGAGACGACAACACAATAAAGTCACCCGGGAAGTTTGTTGAAACCCTCCACTTGGTCCCAAGGACCCAGCGGAGGCTCGGGGGCTACACCGTCTGGGTGCACTGTTCGTGCACCCAGAGTCAGACTCAAAACGGACAACTACACCCTCCGCCCGACTATCCTAGTCGAACGCAGGCTCGGGGGCTACACCCTCTGGGTGCACTGTTCGTGCACCCAGAGTGACAACTACAAGCAAAGCTAAGGGCCCTCCACCCGACTACCTTAGTCGGGCAGAGGCCCGGGGGCTACTCTCTACCGATACACAAGGCAAAAAGGGGACTAACCTCCATCAACGGGCGCAGCCTCCCGTTCAGCAGGTTGGCTCCCTGCTTCATGGTCTTCAGCAAGGCTGGGAGCATTTCTCAAGCTGAGCCGCGACCTCCGTCGCGTCATTCCACTCCTTCTCCTCCGCGAGATCGTTGATCTCCCAGACCGTCATACCTGGCGCCCGCGGGTCCGACTCCCGGACCCGAAGTGGTCGGCGCACCAGCTCGGAGGACGGCGGGCGAGGAGCAGCACCGCTGAACTCCTCCATCGGCGGAGGCGGGCTGCGGTTGCCGCCACGATCCCGCGGGGTGGCCCCAGCCGACCCAGGACTTGCTCCTCCTGCGACCACCAAGGCCCGGCCAATGTCCTCAGGCGCTTTCCGGAGCTGGTACTCCGGCGGAGGGCTCCTCCCCCCGAGGCTCGGCGGCCGAGTCGGGCTGCACACTGGGCTGCTCGGGAGACGGCCGGGGAGACGACGGCAAGTTCGCAGGCGGGGCGACGCAGGCCGGACGTCCGCCGCTGGAGGATCCTCGCCTTGGCTGGGTGCCGGGGGCGCTCGGGGGAGCCTTCGGGATGTCCCCCGTCCTCCGCGTCCTGGGTAATTTGAGCTCGTCAGCCTTTGAAGAACACAAACAGGAAGACAATCGCCGAGAACACTTACTTGGAGGATCGGGGAACGGGGAATGCGCCTCTTGGGCCCTACACCTTGCCCCCGGGTGCAGCAGCAGTCGGGGCTGCCGAGGCCCCCGGTCCACCTTGCGCCCCGAAGGCGGTGTCCGCGTCTCTTTTCTCCCCCCGGCTGGGGGGAGCATCATCATTGGCCGCCCGAGGGCTGTCACTCGGAGCGGTAGCCGCCGCAGGGGCCCCCACGTCAGTCGGCGCCGTAGGATCAGCACCAGCGGTGGAGTCGCCTTGCTCCGCCGGCGCGGCTTCCGCGTCGGTCGGTGCCGTGGGCTTGACGCCAGCGACGGAGCTGTCTCCTTCTGCCAGAGCGGTCTCCGCGACAGCCGGCGCCATCGGGTCAGCCCTAGCAGCGGGGCCACCCGGCCCGGCCGAAGCGGTCCCCGCAGCAGCCGGAGCCGCCGAGTCAGGGCCGGCGGCAGAGCCACCCTGCCCTGAGGAGGTGGGACCCACCGCGGCAGGCGTCGGACCCGCGGCGGAGCCGCCTTGTTTCCTCCGGGCAGGACTCGCCGGTGCCTTCCGCCTCTTCACACGGAGGGGGACTTCATCGTCATCCTCGTCCTCCTCTGGGGCCGACGCGCTCGGCGGAGGAGGGCGGGAGGCCGCGGCCGTCGGAGCTTTTCCCTTGGAAGGACCGGCACCCTTTGAAGACCCGGCGCCCTTCGAAGGGCCGGCGCCGGAAGAAGAAGACCCGGCGCCCTTTGAGTGGCCGGCGCCGGAAGAAGGAGCCCTGACTGCTCCCTGCGGTGGCAGCCCGCCGCTCGGGACGTCGGCATAACGCGGCTGGTTCCAAATCTCGTCCTCCAGGAGGGGAGCTTTGGAACAGAAGCCAAACAACACCTGCCGAAACGCAAAAGCAAACCCCGAGTGAGACTCGGCGAAGAAATAAAGAAAGAACCAAAAAGGCAGGACTCGGGTACTTACGTCACTCGGGGGGTTCGCCCGGCTGAAGGGGGCTGGTCGCCCGGAGAAATCTAGGCTCGTCCCCTGAGCCAAGATCCTCTCGAGCCGGCTCTGGACTTCGCCCTCCGTGAGCTCCTCAGCGGACTCCCGGGTCACGTCACCCTCACCGGTGTACTCGAACAGGGGATGCGCTCGCAGCTTGGCGGGCTGCACCCGCCACCGGACGAAGGTTGCGGCGACGATCGCCCCGGTGACCCCGGCTTTCATTGCCTCCTCGAGCTGCGCCATCACGACGGCGACGCTGTCCTGCTCCCTGTCGAGTGGAAGGTCCGACCAGCATGGCTTGACCACTGGCGGCTGACCCGAGAAGGCCGGCAGTGACGGCTCAGGGTTGGCGTAGTAGAACCAGTAGGCGTGCCAGCCCTTGTTCGACGACAGCATTGGCGGGGCCGGGTAGCTCTTCACCACTCCGGACCTCAGCTGGAACCCGGCGCCACCCACTACGGCCGGGTTGTCCCTGCTCGGCTGTGGCTTCACCATGAAGAGATGTTTCCACAGGGCGAAGTGGGGCCGAATGCCGAGGTAGCACTCGCAGAGGGTGATGAAGCACGAGACGTGGAGCACGCTATTGGGATTGAGGTTGTGGAGCTCCAACCCGTAATAATAGAGCAGCCCCCGCAAGAATGGGTGGGCCGGCACAGAAAACCCCCGCTCAAAGAAGGAGCCGTGGACGACAAGCTCGCCGGTGTTTGGGGTGGGGATGGTCTCCCCGGCGGCGGCGCGCCACTCGACCAATTCCTTTGGCGGTAGCAGCCTGAGCCGCACGAGGATCTCCAGCCGTATATCCGTCGCCGATGACTTCATCCACGGGGCCATTGGATTGGTGGGCGACCCTTCTTCGCTCAGTAGCTTCCACACCAGGGCGTCCTCTTCGGCTTCTGTCGGATCGGCTTCCCAATGCGGGGATTGCATTCGAGGTGGCTGAGGGGGAGGTTAGGGTTTTGGGCGGAGCAGTGCGCACGGGCGGATTTGGGAGAGGAGAAGACGAAGAGTTCGAGCGCTGAAGAGAGAAGAAGGCGAATGGGTGCGTGGGCCAAACCCGTGATCTCTTTAGAATATAAAGGGGCGGGCCGACGGTTCGGTTTCCACACGTCCGCACGTGCCCGGATCCGCCGCGCCTCACGATGCGCCCCTTCAGATTCCCTCGCGCGCGTCTAGCGGGCCACGTCGCGTCCTTTTCACGCCCACCACCTGGCGGCACCTTGATTCGTGCTGTTTAATGGGAGATCCGACGGTTGGCTTTCCAGGCTTAATAACCCGACGGAATACGTCTCCGCCAGACGGCAGCCAAAGCGTATTTCCCGTAAATCACTAGCCGGCTGCCGGGAGAGTCAACACCGGGCGCTCTGGCTGCGAAGGGTATCAGAGGCTGGCCTCAAGCAGGAACGCAATCGCTTGAGTACACCTGAGCGAGAGGCAGTAATGGCGTGCCTCCCGAAGGCCACAAGGGGGATGCTGAGCAACTCGGAGCTGCCGGATCCTCCACCCAGACCTGTTGAGCAATTAAGTCTCGGAGGCTCTGGTAGCTGGGATCTCCAGATTCAGTGGAATGACCCAGCGTAAGACTTCGAAACTCGGAAACCTATGCGCCATGCTGGTTTCTCTGGTTCTGACGTGAGTTTTAGAGGCATTCCTTCAGGGGACTCCAGCTGGCCTTAACCCACTCGGGAGGGCCGGGTGCTACTCGGGAATTCAGTCGGGATTCATGGCACGCCCCACGCTGGGTTACCAGCCGGTCCCTGTCCCTAAGGATGGACCGGGTGCCACCAGAGATTACCCGTTAGTAGCTCATTCGCCTTAACATTCCTGCCTTACGGGTGAGTGTTACTTAGCTCTAACTATCTTGTTTGCAGAAGTTCAATTAGCCCTTCGCCATCTCTCAGCAAGCCGAAGTCAGTCGGAAAGCTCATCCAGAGGTGAAGACCGGCAGCAGTGAGATCGTGAAGGACTCGGGGGCTACTGATGATGACATGGCACCCGGGTATCATCAGGGAGGACGAATCCGGCCTTCCGGCCACGGGATGGGCCGAGCCGACCACTCGGAGTCCGACTCCAACACGGGGGCACCTCATCAGCGTGGAGTACAAGACAAGGACTAATACCTGTCCGGCATACCCGGAATCAGTTGTAACAAGTTAGGAAATCAATCTGTTAACCGATTGGGACTCTTGTAACCCTACCCCGGTCGCCTATATAAGGCCTGGTAGGGGACCTCCGATCGGTAAGCCTTCCAGTATTATCTAGGTCATAGACAATCTCCATTGTTTCCAAGTCCAAGCAACCTCGAGATCGAATCTCTAGAGCTTGTGGCACTCGGGATACAAGCTATACCAGCCACCAAACACTGGACGTAGGGTATTACCTCTCCGTGAGGCTTGAACCTGTCTAAATCCTGTCTCCCGTGTGCACCCATCCTGATTTGCTGTGCTCACGCCGCCCCATAATTAGTATTGCCGGAATAATACTCCGACACACCTGTCATGTCCTGGACAAAGATGAAGAGAGAAATGCAGGCCCGTTTTGTGCCCAAGTACTACAAGCGAGATTTCTTCAAGAAACTTCAAGATCTCAAACAAGGCAGTTGGACAGTTGAAGAATACTTCAAGGAAATGGAAACCGCCTTGATCCGAGCTAATGTCCAAGAGACTGAAGAGCAAACAATGGCATGTTTCTTGACCAGATTGAACCACCCAATAAAGCGCATCGCCGACTATCAACCCTACAACACAGTTGTGGAGTTAGTGCATCAAGCTAGCAAGGCAAAGCGCCAGGTGCAAGAGGATGCTCGCTACTCCAAATCATCGGCATATACCTCACGCCCCACTCCCTACATCTCGTGCCCCACGGCGGTTGCTCCTCGCCCCACTCCAAGTGCAAAGTTTGCTCCAAGGGCTATATCAACCAAGATGGAAAGTCATGTGGGAGGTGGAAGTACAAGCATGCGCCAATGATCAAACACAAGCCGTCCTACCACCTCTTCCTCAAAGGATGTACCGGCTCGAAGCAATGCTTCTTCAATGGCTTCCACGGGCAAGACTCGTGACATCATATGCTTCAAGTGTCAAGGGCGTGGTCACATGCAAAGAGAGTGCCCCAATGCACGTGTTATGTTGATCACCGAAGAAGGCGAGTATGAGTCTGCAAACGAATGCGAGATTGATGCCATCCATGAAGTAGCAAGGCTTGAGCAAGAAGGAGAATATGAGGATGGACGAGAGCAAATCTATTGTGAGACCGAGGCGGGACCATCCCTCGTCGTCACCAAGAAGATCCTCACCATCCAGCTTCAACATGAACCCGAGCAAAGGTGCAATCTTTTCCAAACCAATGCGGCAATCGACGGAAAAATCATCAAAGTCATCATCGATGGTGGGAGTTGCCACAATTTGGCGAGTCAAGAACTCTGTACCAAGCTGGGCTTGCAGTACAAGAAGCATCCACATCCCTGCCATGTGCGATGGTTGAGCAACAGTGGCACTGTCAAGATACAACACATGGTACAAGTCTCTTTCAAGATTGGAGCCTATCAAGACATGGTGGAGTGTGATGTGGTACCCATGACGGTGTCCACCTCCTTTTGGGCCGCCCATGGCAATACGACCGAGCGGCGCGCCACGACGGCCACACCAACGAGTACATCTTTCGGTGGCACCATAAGGAGTATGTGCTTCGTCCCATGACACCAAGCCAAATCATCACCGACAATGCTCAAAAGTTGGCAAGGCTTCAAGAAGAAAAGAAGAGAAGTGAGCGAGAGAGCACAACCTTGAGTGATTTCCACAAATCGGTGAGTGAGTGCCACAAACCCAAAATGAGATAAAAGAGCAAGGAAGAGAGTAGAGGCTTAGTGATGCTAGCCACCAAATCTGAGATGAGAGGAGTGAGGAGTGACCCACCTACACTACACTTTGTACTTGTGTACAAAGATGTAGTTGCTTTGACTAATGATTCACCCCTACTTCCTCTAGCTATGTCTCGTGTTTTGCAGGAGTTCGAGGATGTCTTCCCCGATGAGATCCCGGCGGGGCTTCCACCCATTCGAGGCATCGAACACCGCATCGACCTCATTTTGGAACGCCACTTTCCAACCGGCCACCTTACCGTGCCAACCCCGAGGAGACCAAGGAAATTCAACGTCAAGTACAGGAGCTACTTGACAAGGGATATGTTCGTGAAAGCTTAACCCCTTGCGCCGTCCCTGTTATTCTTGTCCCCAAAAAGGATGGATCTTGGCGCATGTGTGTTGATTGTCGAGCCATCAATAATGTTGTCGTGTGTTATCGTCATCCCATTCCTCATTTAGATGACATGTTTGATGAGCTTAGTGGCACAACCATTTTCTCTAAAATTGATTTGAAGAGTGGCTATCACCAAATACGAATAGTGAGGGCGATGAATGGAGAACTGCTTTCAAAACCAAATTTGGCTTGTATGAGTGGCTTGTCATGCCTTTTGGTTTATCCAATGCTCCTAGCACTTTTATGCACCTAATGAATCATGTCTTGCGCCAATTCATTGGTAAATTTATGGTAGTCTACTTCGATGACATTCTCATAGATAGTAGAACTTTGCATGATCATGTTACACACATTAAGCAAGTTCTACTAGTGTTTGCTAATTTTGAGAAATGCACTTTTTGTACGGAAAAACTTGTGTTTTTAGGCTTTGTTGTTTCTACTCAAGGCATAGAGGTAGATGAGTCCAAAATCGAAGCAATTAAAAATTGGCCTACCCCTATCAATGTGAGTCAAGTGCGTAGCTTCCATGGCCTAGCAAGATTTTACCGCTGTTTTGTCAAAGACTTTAGTGCTATTGCTTCTCCTTTGAATGAATTGACTAGGAAGAATGTTCCTTTTGTGTGGGGGCAATCTCAAGAAACTGCTTTTCAAGAATTAAAGAAACGCCTCACCGAGGCACCCTTGCTTGCTTTACCGGATTTCACTAAAACCCTTGAAGTTGAATGTGATGCTAGTGGGATCGATACAGGGGGTTGTGCTCATGCAAGAGGGTAAACTGGTCGCTTACTTAATTACCCAGTTTATGATAAAGAGTTGTATGCCTTGGTTCGTGTTCTTGAAGTATGGCAACACTATCTTTGGCCAAAAGAGTTTGTTATTCATTCCGATCACGAATCTTTGAAATACCTTAAGGGCCAAGCCAAATTGAACCGTAGGCATGTAAAATGGGTCAAATTCATTGAAACATTTCCTCATGTAGTCAAATATAAAAAGGGTAAAGAAAATGTTGTGGCGGATGCTCTTTCCCGCAAAATGACCCTTTTGAATCAACTCGAAGTTAAAGTGATGGGTTTAGAATGTTTGAAAGATCTATATGCTAATGACCCTGAATTTGCTACTCCTTTTGCTAATTGTAAAGAAGGGAAGGGTTGGGAAAAATATCATGTGCATGAGGGCTTTCTCTTCCGAGCTAACAAACTATGCATCCCCAAGTCGTCCATGCGTTTGCTACTTTTGTAGGAATCACATGGTGGCGGCTTGATGGGGCACTTTGGGAGAGACAAGACCTACTTGATGGTTTATAACCACTACTATTGGTCGAAGATGCGAATAGATATGGAAAGATTCGTTCAACGGTGCATTACATGCCACAGAGCTAAGTCCAAACTCAACCCTCATGGTCTTTACACCCCACTTCCCGTTCCTAGTGCACCTTGGTAGGATATTAGCATGGATTTTGTTTTAGGATTTCCTAGGACCAAAATGGGGAGGGATTTCATATTCGTGGTTGTGGACAGATTCTCAAAAATGGCTCATCTTAGTCCATGCCACAAGACCGACGATGTTTCACATGTTGCTACTTTGTTTTTTAGGGAAATTGTGAGGCTCCACGGTGTGCCCAACACCATCGTCTCCGACCGCGATGTCAAATTCCTAAGCTATTTTTGGAAGACATTGTGGGCCAAGTTAGGAGTCAAACTTCTCTTCGCTACAACTTGCCACCCACAAACCGATGGGCAAACCGAGGTCGTCAGCCGCACCCTCTCGACACTCCTCCGAGCCATGATCAAGAAGAATTTGCGGGAGTGGGAGGAATACATCCCTCATGTGGAGTTCGCTTACAACCGCGCGGCACATTCCACCACGCGCACGAGTCCATTCGAGGTGGTGTATGGCTTCAACCCCTCTACACCCCTCGACCTTCTTCCACTACCATTACAAGAGCCCGTGAATATGGATGCCTCCAAGAGAGCCACTTTCATCAAGAAACTCCATGAGGCGACAAGGAACATTATTGAGCAACACGTCCGTTGACACGCCGACAAGGTCAACAAGTACAAAAAGAAGATGGTGCTTGAACCCGGTGATCTTGTGTGGGTTCATCTTCGTAAGGAGCGCTTTCCCGAGGAACGGAAGTCCAAGCTTATGCCTCGCAGAGACGGTCCTTTCTAAGTACTTCAATGAATTGGTGACAACGCCTACAAAATTGACCTCCCATCATCCAAGTACGCGGTGAGCAATACCTTCAACATCTCTGATTTATCACCCTTCTATGGAGATGAAGAGCTCGAGTCGAGGACGACTCCTTTTCAAGAAGGGGGAATGATGCAGACATCACCTGCACCAAGGGTGAAGACCCCACAACTCACTCAAGCTCACCAAGTCCACCTCCAAAACCAAGTGGCCCAATGACAAGAGCTTGAGCTAAGGCTATACAACATGAGGTGACTCTATTCCTTGATACATCTCCAATTGACTTGAGCTTAAATGGTATGCTACCTGATGCTTCGACTCTATGCTTGCTCAGGTATGAAGGGTCAACAAAGTGGAGCAAAGCCAAGTGGAGGAAGAGCCCGGGCTGCCTGGAATATGTGTCCGGACATTCCAGAGGCACTGGCCCAGAAACTCCGGATGCACAAGCCAAAGAGCTCCTCTCGGGAAGGTACCCGGACACTCCGGAGGGGTACCCGAGAGCACCGTGTTCCAGCTCCACACCCGGACATTCCGGGCATCAGCCCCAGAGTCTCTGGACGTCCTCTACCTAGAGTGTCAGCTCGAATCCTCCGGACGTACATTGATCAACACGTCCGGACATTCCAGGTAAGGTACCCCGGAATGTCCGGGTGCACTGTCTGCACACAATAACGGGCCAGGCCCATGTAACGAGTTGGCTTATCCTTCAAGGGTTACAGGGTTAGGACTATAAATACCCGTACCCAAACCCTAATTAGGGGTAGACTTGTTTTTTAGAATATAGTTGAGCTTTGCTCCTAATCTAGGGTTTAATCCCTCTAGATTTGGAGTTCCACCCTAGGCTTTGCTTTCCCCTTGTGGATTGTATGGATCGGCGCGTGCCTCCTAGTGGTAAATGTGGCATTGATCAAGAGGAATTGTTGATTTGATTCCTAGTTCCCACAAACTTTCCCATTGGGGTTTGTTATTGGGGTGGGTTTCCATTTAGGCTTTCCTAGTTACCCAATCCAATCCAATCCGTGAAGATCGGGAGCCACCGTATCAACAGGTGCATAGTCCCCAAGGTAATTGGTTTAACCAGTGGATGTCGACCCATAAAAAGATTAATGATGAAGGAAGGCTTGGACCTAGAAGAGTAGTGGTGATTTTCTAGTGTTTAACATGATCAATAGATCATTTGAGTCTATAGGACAAGCCGCACTATTAAGAGGGGTAAGATATCTAAGCTATTCGAAGAATCTTCATGTGTGTTCAGTCAAATTCTCAGAAGACTACGTTGAAAATCACTTTTGAGACACAAACAGTGATTCTCGATGATACCGGTTTTGAGAACCAGATGTATCGAGATTGGCCTCTGTTGCGAGGTTTGATGACTTAGTCATCTCAAGCCTCGAAGAGCTTCAATTACGGCATGACCGGTTTGAAGCCTGGTGCTGCCGAGAATGGCCTCTGTGTCGGAGAGTTAGGGAACCCTGCCGCTTAGGGTTTGCCCTAGTTTCATGTTTCGGAAACTAGTTTATCTGTTCTTGAAACCGGTGCTTCCGGGGATATGCTTCTGTTGTCTTAGACTAAGTCCTATTTGTTTTGTCTTCAGTTCTACTGGGTTCGTTTCCAGTTGTACCGAGAATCCTTTCTGGACTTAGGTCTTTTTGTGAGTGCTGTGTTACCAAGTTGCTTTCCGATTTGACCGCGTTTCCTCTTGTGAGAGAAGAACATGTCATCACTTCAAATCTCAGTTTAACTGTTTTTCAAACTCGGCACTACCGGGAATCGCTTCTGGAAGTGACTCTGCGGAGTAGAATCTTCAATCCCGGTGTGACCGTGTTCCTTTCGGATCTACCGACTTTGAGTTGAAGACTTTCGTTGTGCATCTGAGTTCCTCAAAATGTGACCTTTTTTTGAAACTCATGCTTCTGGGTTCGTATTCCGGTTGTTCCGAGGAAGAATCTTTTCCTCCAATGACTCTTTTCTGAGCTGAGCCTATTTATAGCTCCTGACCCCCTGTGGGCTCAGTAGGACACTCTGTGCAAAATATTCTCTCTTTCCTACTGTGGGTTCCCCTTTCCTCTTGCTCTTTAAGATCTACTTTGAGAGACGAAGGATTTGAGATATTAGAGACTTGATTGAGCATTCAAGCAAGAGCTTCTTCGAGCCTAGTAATCTTGAATCATTACTCTTGCAGATTTGGCATCTCCTAGCCGGCTAGGTGTCGTTGAGAGCTCCATTATGTGGATTCGCCTCAAACAAGTTTGTGAAGGTTCGGGGATCGCCTCAACATCCACCATGAGTGATTGAGCAAGTTCTAAGTGAACTTAACTCAAGGAGAAGAAGGTGAAGTCTATGTGACTTCGGAGCTAAGTGCTCAAGCCTCTCCAAATGAAAACGTAGAGTTGTTGCCAACAGCTTGAACTTCGGGTTAAATCTTGAGTCTCCTCTCTAGCTCTTTACTTAAGTGTTTATTCTTCATTTGAGCTAGATCTGGTTTGGTATTTGTTGCTTCACCTTTAATTGCTTCACTCTTACATGCTGAACAACAAATTTGGTTAAAATTTGATAATCTCCTATTCACCCCCCTCTAGTCGATAGACCTCGATCTTTCAGGGGCTGAGCTACAGCAGGCCCAAGCCAAAGCCGAGTCTTCTCGACTCCAGTCGGTGACACATAGCTCCAACCGAGGGAAGACCCCTCTCCGACAAGAGAAATCAGATGGAGAAGGACGACATCCCAAGACCAGGTCTCGCCAGGAGGAACAGCACGTCAACCTCCGCGACACGCTCAACGAGCGCCGATCCCAAAGGCACCAGCGAGAGCAATCTCCTCCTCGGAGAAACCACAGGCACTGTGCTAATAGTCGGGGACGATCTCCGACGCCGAACAGCGGTGAGAACGCGCCTTATCGAAGAACCATCAACGGATGCCAAGCGCTGTCCCAAGAGCTCCGACATGTGCGCTGGCCATCTCGCTTCAAGCCTGGGGCCCTAGAGTCATACGATGGCACCACGAACCCTGCAGAGTTCTTGCAGATCTATACTACGACAATCGAGGCCGCAGGCGGAAACGAGAAAGTCATGGCCAACTACCTTCCGATCGCTCTCAGAGGGACAGCTTTGCGACATGCTTCTCGGAAACTTCAAAGGTACCTTCACGCGTCCCAGCCGGGTCGACGACTGTAACATCCTGATTTTTTAGAGCTTTTCAAAATCTTTTATTTAAAAATCAGAGCCAGAAAATTTCATTATTTATTCTCTAATTAATTAAAGCTTAATTGGAATTTCACAAATTGGTCTGAAGTTAATTTCAATTAATCCAACTTGAATTTGATTTGCTTTTCAATTTGAAATGTCTCCCGGAGTTTTCTCAGAACTTTCAGAGTTCGTTTGGTATTTAATCAAGCTCGTTTGTTCTTTTATTCTTATTTTTGGTTTTCTCCTTCTCTCTTCGACCGCGCCGTCCCGGCCCATCTCCACTCGGCACCCCGCCGCCTCTTTTCCTCCTTTGAGTAGCCACTCCGGCGAGTTCTGCGTAGCGCAGCATGCGTCGCCACCTCTATTCCAATAGAATTTGATCCAAATCACTTCCCCTAACCCTCTTATAAATACCCCACACCCCTCCCACCTTTTCCCCACTCCCCCATGTTCGCACGAAATTGGATCCGTGGAACACCTAGGTGATGGGAGTCGCCAACCGCACTTACGTGTGCGATAACCGGATGCTTTTCGAGCAAAGCAACAAAGGATAACTATCGCACTTACGCGTACGACGAGCGATTGCTTTCCGAGCAAAGCAACAAAGATCTTCCTACTTACGTGAGGAAGAACCGACTGTTTTACAGCGCAAAACAGCAAAGATC